>OVAN01004589.1:0-25488 GCA_900406275.1 Anastatica hierochuntica
CCTAATTTTCCATTTTGCGCAAAAAGTTTCAAATTTGTCGGAAGTGAACTGAGAGTCGTTGTCGGCAACTATTTCGTATGGAAGTCCGTGCCGACAGATGATGTTCTTCCAGACAAACTTCTGTACGTCATCGGCAGTTATCCTCTTGAAGGCTTTTGCTTCAATCCACTTGCTGAAATAGTCGGTTAGAACTAGAATGTGCTCTTTCTGACGAGAACGTGGTAGAGGCCCGATTATATCCATTGCCCATCTCATGAATGGGTATGGCATTGCTGAGGTGGATATGTAGTCGGTTGGGGAATTTATCATCGGCCCGTGTCTTTGACATTTCTTGCATTTTGCGACATGTTTTTCACAGTCTGTCACCATTGTTGGCTAGTAAAACCCTTGACTCCGAACTTTGTGAATCAAAGCCTGACCTCCTGAGTGGTTCCCGGCCGCTCCTTCATGAATTTCCATCATGATTTTCCAGGCTTCATTTCTTCCAACACTGACGAGGAGTGGGCCAGCATAACTCTTCTGAAATAATCGACCATCCAACATACAGTATTGTGCATTTTTTCTTTTTAACCTCCTGGCTGCCCATTTGCAAGTTGGCAGTTCGCCATCTTCTAAGTATTTGATTATTTCATCTCTCCAATCTTCCTCCTCTTCTGACGTCGGAGTCGGAAATTCTTCTTGGCCTTGCTCTGTCATGTCTTCATTGTCGGTTGTGTCGATTACCATGCATTCACCTTTTGGGAGTTCGATACTCGGCCGGTCTATGCTTTCTACGGGTATTGTTCGGCGGACCGTCGGGTCTGATGTTGAAGCTAAGGTAGCAAGGGCATCGGCAGGAGAATAGTCTGACCGAGGTATCTTTGTTAAAGAAAAAACTTCAAACTCCTTCGCAAGGTCTTGTACTAGCTTCAGATAGGATTCCATCCTCTCATTCTGAGCTTCGTATTCTCCATTGATTTGGCTTGCTACCAACTGTGAATCAAAATGTGCCTGGATTTGCTTTGCTCCTATCACCTTTGCCAACCTTAATCCTGCCAGTAATGCTTCATACTCGGCTTCGTTGTTGGATGCTGGAAAATTTAACCGAAAGGATTGCTCCAAAATCTCGTTGTTTGGTGTTATTAGCCAAACTCCAACGCCTGAACCATGTTTTGAAGCCGATCCGTCAACATATAGCGTCCATTGCTCATTCCCTGGTTCTTCATGTGTGAGCTCGGTTGGTAATTCTATCAGGAAGTCACCTAATACTTGAGATTTTGCACTGGTTCTGGCTCGGTATTCTATGTCGTATTCGCTTAATTCGACCGCCCATTTGGCTAATCTCCCTGACAGGCTCGGGCTATGAAGGATGGCTTTGAGTGGCTGATTTGAGAAGACCACTATTGCATGTGATTAGAAGTACGGACGCAGCTTTCTGGCGGAAGTGACTAGAGCCAATGCTAGCTTTTCAAGAGCTGGATACCGGGCTTCTGCCCCATTTAATGACTTGCTGGTGTAGAAGATCGGCTTTTGAACACCTCGGTCTTCCTTGATTAATACGCTGCTGACTGCATGTGGGGAAACAGCTATGTATAAGTAAAGTATTTCTCCTTCCTCGGGCTTCGAAAGGATAGGTGGCATGGTTAAGTATTGCTTTAGCTGTTTGAATGCTTCTTCGCATTTCTCATCCCACTCAAATCGTTTATTCCCTCTGAGGAGTTGGTAGAAAGGTAGGCATCTGTCAGTTGATCTTGAAATAAACTGATTTAACGCTGCTATTCTTCATGTCAACCGTTGTACTTCTTTTGAATTTCGGGGAGATGGCAGAGACTCGATTGCTGAAATTTGTTTTGGGTTTGCTTCAATTCCCCTCTTTGTCACAAGATAGCCGAGGAATTCTCCTGATGTTACCCCAAATGTACACTTTGCCGGGTTCAGTTTCATATTATACTTGTCAAGCACTTGAAAACACGCCCGCAGATGTGATACATGATCTTGTGCCTTGAGAGATTTTACCAACATGTCGTCAACATAGACCTCCATAGTGTCGCCAATTTGATCGGCAAACATCTTATTAACCAGGCGTTGATACGTGGCTCCGGCATTCTTAAGACCGAAGGGCATAACTCGGTAGCAATATATTCCTCGGTCTGTAATAAAGGCTGTTTTTTCTTGATCGTCGGGGTGCATCATAATTTGATTGTAGCCCAAGAATACATCCATGAATGAGAGAAGCTCGTTCCCGGCTGTTGCCTCCACTAACCGGTCAATATTGGGCAAAGGGTAACTGTCTTTTGGGCATGCCTTGTTTAGATCTGTAAAATCTACACAAACTCTCCACTTTCCATTCTTCTTTTTGACCACGACCGGGTTTGACAACCAATCTGGATATTTTACTTCCAATACCGACCTTGCCTTTGTTAATCGGTCAACCTCGTCATTCACCGCCTTAGTCCTTTCTGGACCGAGTTTCCTTCGCTTTTGCTTTACCGGCTTGAAAGTTGGATCAATGTTTAGCTCGTGGCTGGTGATGCTCGGATCTATCCCCGGCATATCCGAGATTGTCCATGCAAATGTTGTGATCTTGCTCTTCAAAAAGTTGATTATTTCCCCTTTGAGATGGTCCGGAAGTTCAGCTCCGATTCCCACACACCTTGTGGGATCTGTCGGATCGATATNTGGATCTGTCGGATCAATATTTATCATTAGGATTGATTCCTTGACTGGTGAGTCCGTGTTGCTCGGTGTTTCTTCTATGACTGGTCGGGTTACCAAACATGCTTGAGCTGCCCTTCTTAATTTATGTTCGGCGATAAAACACGATCTTGATTCCTTCTGGTTGCCTCTGACCGTGAAGACCCCGTACTTGGTTGGGAATTTCAAACATTGGTGATAAGATGACGGAATCGCCCTCATTGCATGCAGCCATGGAGTTCCGAGAATGACGTTATAGATGGTCGGTCTATCAATGACGAGGAATTTTACGATCTTGGTTACCCTGCCAACATAAACTGGTAGCTTGATTGATCCAAACATATACTCGGATTGTCCATTGAAACCGGTTAGAGGTTTGGCGCTTGGTTTAATTACGTAATCGGTTAGCTCCATCTTTTTCAATGTTTCCTTGAAGATAATATTTACGGTGCTGCCAGTGTCTACCATGATTCGCGTCATTTCACAGTCTGCTATCATTATCTCGATTACTAAAGGATCATTATGGGGCATATCGACTCCATGGGCATCTGTTTCAGAAAATGTGATTAGAGTATCGTCGACCTTTTGGCTATCCTCGGTGTATTGTTTCCATTTGTTTGCGCTGATAGCTCGGCGTTCTCCTTCTTTTATCGCTCTGACCGAGTCTGAGCAATCTTTCAGTCCTCCCATTATCATATTGATTCTTTTTCTTGGAGCTGGAGGAATTTCATCTTCGTCGTACTCCCGATCTCTTTTTAGCTCGGCTATTGCAGTCGATTGGCTTGTGTGTATTTTTAAGTTTTGACGCTGATAATTTTGCTTCGCTTGATCACTTCTTTGCTCGGAATTTTCCTTGTTGATTTTCTTGTCCTCTGTATTTCCTTCTCTCGTCGGTACATCGGTTTCCCCCTTTTGGAACTTGGTCATCAAGAGCTTAGTGAGATGCCTACACTCTTCGGTCGCGTGACCGGATTGTTTGTGATATTGGCAGTATTTTTCAGAATCTCGTTCTTGTCCTCGAATCATCTTGTTCCACGGCAATACGTCTTTGGATTTCGGCTGAGATACGTAGTAGTTTGTTGCCTTTTTAGAGATTTCTCCTCGGTTCTTCTTGTCGGTATATTCCTTGTCATAATGTTGTCGGGGTTCCACGTACTCTTCTTTGTCTTTCGGCTTTTCTTTCTCTTTTTGACTTTGTATTTTTGCCGAAGTATGCTTTTTGGTCATGGCCAGCTTTTCTTCTTCAACTTCAATGAATAGCGTTGCTCGATGTAATGCATCTTCTAGTGTATGCGGCTTGTTGATTTTTAAATCATCTCTGAAGCTTGATTCGTACCACAGGGCATTCCGAAGCGCTGGAAGGGCTGCTTCATCCGAGATTGCAATCCTAGATGCCACGCTCTTGAATCTTTCAATAAATTTCCTCAAGGGTTCCCTCGGCTCTTTGGATAACGTCCACAGATCAGCTTCTGAAGCTCGCTGCTTGATGAACATAAAATAATGCTTGAGGAAGGTTGTAGATAATTGCTGATAGCTATCGATGGAATTCGGCTTTAAACCCGAGAACCACTGCAATGCCTCCCCCTCCAAATTTTCCACGAAGAGCTGACAGTGGCCTGCATCATATTCTTCGGGAGTCAACCTTGCTCTTCTCATTGCAATCCCAAAGGCTATCAGAAATTGGCTTGGGTCAGATGTTCCTCCAAATTCTGGGAGGGCGAGCTTTCCGAGGTGTCGGAGTGGAAATTTTCTAATTCGAGCAGTGAATGGGTCACTTTGCGTTTCTTGCAGAACTTTATCTATTTCTGGAGCCGCACTAATTGCTTTGTGCACCTTGGAGCTCATCTCTTGTAATCTGATCTTTAGCAATTCTATCTCTCGGTCTCTACTGTTTTCTATGCCTTGTTGCTGAGAAACTGTCGGTGGTTGTACTTCTTGGTTAGTCGGTTGATTTGAAGTATAGTGATTAACTGGTCCTTGTGGATCTGACGGAGTTCCAAACAAGTCTTGATGAAGTTGGTTCATGAAATGCTCGGATTGTCGAGGTTGCCTATCTTGAGCTTGGGGCAAAGTGTCTACGATTCTTGGTGGTGCCGATAAAGCTTCGAACCAAGCATTAGTTTGTTGGGCTATTTGCTCGATCCGACTCATCATTGCTTGGAGAGTGGCTTCCAAACCGTGAACCTCGGGAACTAACTGTACTTCTGGAAGATTTCTCTCTGTTCCGTGCTCGGCTTGCACATCACCGATGTTCAATGTTTCGCCTGAGACATTGGCGGGTGGATTTAATTCAACTGCAGCTTCTTCTGACGTTCTTTCTCTGCTTGTTGAAGCGAGCATGTCACTCGAGACATTCATAGATGTACTCATGATTCCGAACTAGTCTGGTTGATCTAATCTTCTGACACTGTTTTTACTCTTTTTCCCCACAGACGGCGCCAACTGTTGAACCGTGGATTGGTTCCCTAGACTTTTTGAATCCCAAAATTATTTTTAAGTTTGCTTTTAGTCTGAATTTACGTTGTTCTCGGCTTTGATCTTATTTGGGTCGAGGTCAGAGTTAAAACATTGAAGATTTAAACTTCTGAGGTTTTGGGGTTCTCGGCTAGTCAACTGAGCAGATCAACTATTTGGTGAAATTCGAGGAGTTATGCAGGCTTTATTGATTTAAGATTTTTACAAGTGTTGCTCACTCAAGAGTGTATCTAGTCGGCTCTTTTTTTCTCTCCCTTTTTTCTTATGTCCCCTTTACTTAGTGACCTTAATGACCTATTTATAGTAGTTTAGAATCTACAGTAACTCGATTTAATTAAGATTGTAAACCGAGGTGGAATCCAAGTGTCGCCTTTAAACTTATTCTTGTCTTCTCCTTGCATGCATCGGTCGTGCTGGATGTCGAGGCCTCTGCATTTACTCCACGTGTCTTCTTTGCGGCAGTCTGGACCGAGGAAGTGCGCTTCATTAAATGCTTGTCAAATCTCTTTCTGACTCATGAATTAAATGCTGTCGGCCATGACCTCGGCCGAAGGCTGGGCCGAGGTCATGGGCCTGTGACTTGACGAGATTTCTCCTTAATCTTGGTGGACCTTTAATTTCTTCTTTGGGCCCAATTCGTCTTTTTCTGGGCTTCGTATCTTAATACCGAGTTCAGGCCCAACAGAACCATGCCGGTTTCTAAACACAAGAAATGGACCAAAGGCCCGTAAACCTACTCATGTAATCATATGTTGCAGGTAGTAGTGAGATCATTTTTTGCTGTTTCTTTACTGTTTAGATGGTTCTTGTTCCACCCAATGGTTGAGTTTTGTATTAAATCTTGCTTTGAGTAAGAAGGAGGGTTTGTCAAAGAAGGCTTTCAATCATTAGAATAGACTAATGTGTTTTACAGTGTTGTGTGTTTCCAGGAGTTGCGGGCAAGTTAAGCTGCCGCATTTCTACTGTTGCAGCGGCGAGCGAGCAAATACATTAACGAGCAAACCAATTGGAACAACAGATCAGGATCTTCATAGTGAAGGACTCAAATGATCATCATATGAAGTAGACTTGTTTGCTCTGCTTTTGACACATATCATTTTGGATTCCTCCTGCAGAATCAATCGCTTGCTCCTTTGATAATCAAGCGCCACAATCTTCTTTCTGGAATTTTAAAACTTTTACAAAACACCAATTTTGATTTACATTTTTGGGCAATAGAAACTAACACACGAAACATGTGATGGCCCCACACTGGACCTCAAGAAACAACACGTGTCAAGCGTAAGCAGGTCAACACACTTGTCATGTGACAGTCACATAAGAATCCAACGGCTGCGAAAAAGAAAGATACAAGTGTTTAAACGTGATCTCAGCCGCAGACGATCACTCATCATCATTATGCGTGAAACTCTGTTTTTTGTTTTTTCCTCTGCTTTCTTGAAAATTCCAGATTCTTATTGCTTTCGTGAACGCTTTCATGCTTTAAACGCGGCGCAATTTTATAATCTACTACTACATTTATGATCACGAAGGTAATCTTCGTAATCTCATAATATGGGTTTGCTAAAAAGAACAATAAAAATCTCAACTTTGCATGTAGGGATGAATCCATCTCGTTCGTAGCTTGAACCCTTTTTCGTTTGAATCATGGAGACGGGTATTTCTGGAACGAATCGACGATCCGATTTCCAGAAATTCGAGATTGAATCATCACCTGATCATGAGTTTCACTCGATGAATGCGCTTGAGATCTTGAGAGAAACTGTTCGGATTCTTCGGTACAATCTAGTTGCTTTCATGTTAATCGCAGCTCTTTTGATCTGTCCTGTTTCCGCGATTCTCTTACCGAACCTTTTAGTTGATCAATCATTGGTTAATTCACTCACAGTGAAGCTTCTCTTAGTCTCGAAATCAAGTGGTCTCCCTTTGTTGCCTTTCGTGAGAAACTCGTGTCAGAAATTCTCTGAAACAGCTGTTTCGTCTGCCATGTGTTTCCCTTTGTTCATCACTCTCTCGCTTTTATCAAGAGCAGCTGTTGTTTACTCTGTGGATTGCACTTATTCTAGGAGGAAAGTTGTCATAAGCAAGTTCTTGGTGATTATCCAGAGACTATGGAAACGTCTTGTGTTCACTTACTTGTGGATTTGTTCGGTGATTGTTGTTTGTCTCACTTCCTTCTGCGTCTTCCTTGTCGCGGTTTGTAGCTCCTTCTTCGTTCTCGGTTTTTCTCCTGATTTCAATGCCTATGGAGCTATCTTAGTTGGATTGGGATTCTCAGTAGTGTTTGCAAATGTCATAATAATCTGCAACACCACAATGGTGATATCGATTCTTGAAGATGTTTCGGGTCCACGAGCATTGGTGAGAGCAAATGATCTGATCAAAGGGCAGACTCAGGTGGGCTTGTTGATATTTCTAGGATCAACAATGGGGTTGACGTTTGTGGAAGGATTATTTGAGCATAGAGTGAAGAGTTTGAGTTATGGAGATGGGTCTTCTAGGATATGGGAAGGTCCACTTCTTGTGGTGATGTATTCTTTTGTGGTGCTTATTGATACAATGATGAGTGTTGTGTTCTATTTTAGTTGCCGGTCTTATAGTATGGAAGCCATGGAAGCTTTGGAAGCTTCTGGTGGCGAAACTCAGCCGATTCTTGAAACAGTGACCCAAGATTTGTCTATTCTCTAACAATGTACTCAGTTCCAAAGTTAAAGTTCATTTTTTGGTAAAGAGACTGAACCTTGCTTGTCCTCTCCTAGAGAATGATAAGGTTAACCATTTCTTTGCTTTCCCAAATCATGTAGGTTTCTAAACACAAGATAGAGAGAGAGAACCAATGCTCTTAAATCTACTCCCATGATCATCTTTTGCAGGTGATGAGATCATTTTATGCATTATCTCATTATGTTTCGATGATTCTTAACCACTCCATTGGTTGATTTTGTATCACATCTTGCTTTGGGGAGTCAAAGAAGGCTTTTTCTGTTGTCTTTGTCAAAGACTTCTGCTTAAAACAACTTATCATTCCATATAACACTCATGAGGATAGTGTTCTTGTGTAGTGTTACCACCAGCTTATGTGCAAACAATGTTGTGTGTTTCCAGGACTTGTGAAGCGCATTTATACTTCTGCAGCTGTTGAGCGAGAAACATTTGATGAGAAAAGCAATTCTGACTAACTTATTAAGGCTTGTTAGATTTGAACGAAGATGGTTACATTGTTTGGATTGGTTTAAGGTTTTTCTTCTATGTTCAAATTTGACCTAATATAAAGATGTAGGAATAAAGTTTACATTCAACTCTTAATATGTGCTAGAAGAATTAAATCTAAGTTCGTGATATCCGAAACACAAGTGCTTTGTTTCGGTACCAACAGACTTTGTTCCTTGCGTCTCACGGTTTCGTTGAGTGCAAGAGATTGTTCACAAATCGAGTTTGTGCTTTATATTTGTATCACACGATTCAAAAGACAATTATGTATAAGAACTCCTCTTCTTATTGATTTAAAATACTTTACACAAAAAGTAAATCTCTCTTGAATCTCTTAAACAAACCTTAAGGATTCAACTTATTTATATAGGCTTAGCTAATCTCAAACGGAATTGTATCTTTTCCTTTTCTCTAAATAAACTAAATCACTTTATCTAGAGTAATTATCCTTAATAATGTTGGAATTATCCCCTTAATTCCAACATGAATCTCGGGTGTGAGTATTTCTTGAACTCCAAGCAAATTCCTCATTTCTTGAAACTTGTTTTTTCCCAACGGTTTTGTTAGTATGTCTGCCTTCTGTTCAACTCCAGGCACATGTTCAACCTCTATCATCTGGTTTTCCACACACTCTCGTATGAAATGGTACTTCAAGAGTATGTGCTTGCTTCTCCTATGGAACACTGGATTCTTGGTTAACGTTATTGCCGATTTGTTGCCGATTTGTTGTCGATTCTCAAGACAACCTTCTCATTCTTTCTTCCCAAAATCTCGTTCAACAGTGCCCTAAGCCAGATGACTTGTTTTACAGCTTCCGTAGCAGCCATGAACTCTGCTTCGCATGATGATAGTGCCATTGTTGGTTGTTTTTGAAAATTCCAAGTGATCAAAGATGAGCCATAGTAGAACACATGACCTGAAGTGCTTCTACCATCATCAACGTCTATATTGTGGCTACTATCACTGTAACCCACAAGCTTCTTCGATCCGTCTCTTCTAAAGAACAAACCAAGTTTTGTTGTACCTTTCACGTAACTTAGTATATGTTTAAGGGCTTGTCCATGAGAAACCTTAGGATTCTGCATGTAGCGACTTAACACACCTACACTATAGGAGAGATTCGGTCGAGTGTGTAACAGGTATCTCAAGCACCCCGATCGTTCTCCTATACCTGGTTGCGTCAACTTCATTTTCTTCTTCAGCCTTCGAAATTTTCAGTTTTGACTCCATCAGAACATTCGCCGGATTACATGCTTCCATCGTATTGTCAACTAGAATACCAAGAGCATAGCTTTCTTGTTTTATCCGTATGCCATCATTCCCTTGCATCACCTCTATTCCCAAGTAGTAAGAGAGCTTCCCTAGATCCGACATTTCAAATCTTTGAGCCATGTCCCTTTTGAATTGCTTAGCGACTTGTAAGAAAGTGTCCGTTACGAACAAGTCGTCCACATAGATTGCTATGATCAAAAGCTCATTGTTTATCTTCTTTTGATACACCGATGGTTCTTTCTTACACTTGGAGAATCCAATTTCTCTTAAGGTGTTGTCGAGCTTCAAGTTCCATGTTCGGGGTGCTTGTCGCAACCCATATAACGCCTTGTGTAGTTTATATACTCGATTTTCTTGTCCTCTTTCTTCAAAACCTTGAGGTTGTGTGACATACACCTCCTCGTGTAAGTCACCATTAAGAAAAGCAGTCTTTAGGTTTAGATAGTGAATCTCCCAACCGTTACTTGCTGCTAAAGAAATTAGTAACCGAATGGTCTCCAAGCGAGTTACAGGTGCGAACACTTCTTCGAAATATATACCTTCTCGTTGCATGTAACCTTTAGCCACAAGTCTCGCCTTGTACTTTGCTATGGTTCCATCGGCTTTACGCTTGATTTTGAAGATCCACTTTAATCCAATGGACTTGACATCTTTTGGCTTGTCGACTAACACCCATGTTCCATTCTTTAATATCGACTCAATCTCAGCTTTCATCGCATTAATCCATTCTTTTATATCAGTTGCCTCTGCATAATTTTCAGGTTCACCGTCCACTGTGAATAGAAGCTTTTCCCCTTCTATTTTGGCCATTAAGACATAGTCTTCAAACCTTTTTGGTTTTGTGACCACACAGCCAGCTCTAGTAGTCACATGTTGTGTGGCTTGTTGTGGAGATTCTGCATTTTGTGTTTCATAACTGTCGTCTTGATCCAATGCAAGTTCTTCATTGTCTTGGTTTACTTGCTCGTTCTCTGGCTCGTCGTGATCATCGTTCAGTTCGATTTCTTCGTTAACGTGATCTTGAGCTTTTGGTTGTGCAATAGCTTGATCACCATGAGCTGCTCTGTTTTCGACCATGTGTCCTCGAAAAACAGAGAAAGTTCCACGTTCCTCTCCACGATTTTCTTCTTCTGTTCAAGGCCATGCTTTCTTCTCATCAAAAACAACGTCTCTGCTCACGATTATCTTGTTAGACCTTGGATCATACAATATGTATGCTTTGGAACCCGACTCAGTTCCTAGGTTCACAACTTCCTTTGATCGATCATCCAACTTTCTTAAACCCGGTTCATTCACCTTCGCATATCCAACACAACCGAGAATTTTTAAGTGTTCAACATTCGGTTTCTTGGACATGAGACACTCGTATGGTGTGAGTCCCACCAACGATTTAGTTAGAGCTCGATTTATCAAGTACGTTGCATGACGTACTGCCTCACCCCAAAAATGATTTGGAACTCCCATTCCTTTTAGCAAGCTTCTAGTCATCTCCATCAAGATTCGGTTTCTTCTTTTCTACAACACCGTTTTGTTGTGGTGTGTATGGGACCCTTAGATGTCGATTTATCCCAACACTTTCACAATATCTATTAAACTCCATAGACGTAAACTTTCCCCCTCTATCTGTACGAAAAGTTCTGATAGCTTTCGAGGTTTGAGCTTCAATGTACACTTTAAATCTTTTGAAGATTTCAAAAGCTTTACTCTTGTCTTTGAGCAATAATGACCACATATACCTTGAGAAGTCGTTGATCAAAAAAAAGATGTATCGATTGTTTGAAGGTGTTGTCGGTGTGATAGACCCACACAAGTCACCATGCACTAGCTCCAAAGGTCTTGAGGCTCGATATGAAGTTTGGTTTGGGAACATGTTTCTTGTTTGTTTCCCGATTTGACAAACTTTGCACACGTCTTTTTCTAGTATAACTTTCGGCACTCTCACCACCATATCATTGTTCATCATATTTTTCATAACTCCATGACTTATATGGCCTAGTCGTGAGTGCCAAAGCTGTGTAGCCTCATCACTATCAACGTGAAGACACTCAGAGATGTGAATCTCCTTTCGTGTCTTATACAACCGGTTTGTTGATCTTTCTACTTTTGCGATCAGCCTTCCTTGTGGGTCTTTCCATACCAACTTGTTGCCTTTCATGTTAACCTCACAACCATATTCAGTCACTTGTCCAAGACTGATTATGTTGCGTTTTAGACTTGGAATAAAGTATATGTCTTTAACAAGTCTTTTCTTTCTTGCTTTATCCACAAAGATTATCGAGCTCTTTCCTACTATGTCCACTTGGGAGTTATCACCAAATCTCACCTTCCCTTTCATGGTTTCATTCAAAGTGGCGAAGTAGCTTCTATTTCCCGTTATATGATTGTTCGCACCATTGTTTAGATACCACATACAATCATCTTCCTTATGTGTATTTAAATTCTTTGGAAATAGTTTGTCTTCGTTTAGAAACACGAGCTCATGCATGTACAATGCCTCTGCTTCTTGTGTTTCGGCGAGATTGACCTCTTGTTCTCTTTGTGGTCTCTCGGGACAACGATTCACGAAGTTTCCTAGCTTGTCACATCTCCAACAACGAACTTTAGAGTGATCCTTCTTGGCCTTGTCTTGGTTATTTCCGGTTTCATAGGCTTGAGAGTTCGATCTCCCTCTTCCTCTGCCTCTGGAACCACCTCTGCCTCTGCCTCTAAAGACCCCACCGCCTCTATTCTGGTTTCCTTGATATACACCACCAGAACCACCGGATCTCATATCAAATCCTCCTTGATTTGGTTTTGTGTTTGATACATACATTAGTTACCATGTTCTCCTTCTCGTGTCTCACCAAGAACCCTCTCTTCATAAGTCTTAAGTCTTCCAACAATATCCTCAAAGCTTATAAAATTTAAGTCTAAAACTTGTTCAAGAGACGCGACAATGTGTATGTATCTTCCAGCAGGTAAACCGGTTAGGCATTTTTTAACGATCTTAGATTGTTCTATTATCGATCCTAACGCAGCAGATTTTGACACAAGGCTTGAGACTTTTCCGACAAACTCATCAATGCTCTCTCTGTCAATCATCATTAACCTCTCAAACTCTGCCATCAACGTTTGATGTCGTGCCTCTCACACACGATCTGCTCCTAGATGCCTTGCTTTGATCGTGTCCCACAACTTCTTCGTTGTATCCTGCTCACCTACATGCAAGATTAAGGCCTCGAGTATGGACTGAAAAATCAAGGTGATTGCTACGTTATTCTTCTTCACGTCTGATAAGTTTGGGTCAATTGTCTCCCATACCTCATTAACCCGAAGAATAACATTCATTCTCATCGAATAAACCGTATAGTTTGTCGAAGATAGCATCGGACTTTTAAGGTTTCCTCCCACCGATGATGAATCGGTGTTACTCGCTTGAGAGGTTTCATCAGTCGGGTTAGTCATCCTTCTCGATGTAACCCTCATATCCCACGTCTCGCAACGAGAGCTCTGATACCAATTCTAAGTTCGTGATATCCGAAACACAAGTGCTCTGTTTCGGTACCAACAGACTTTGTTCCTTGCGTCTCACGTTGAGTGCAAGAGATTGTTCACAAATCGAGTTTGTGCTTTATATTTGTATCACACGATTCAAAAGACAATTATGCATAAGAACTCTCCTTTTTATTGATTTAGAAAACCTTACACAAAAACTAAAACTCTCTTGAATCTCTTAAACAAACAATAAGAATTCAACTTATTTATATAGGTTTAGCTAATCTCATAAACCTAATAGGAATTGCATCTTTTCCTTTTCTCTAAATAAACTAAATCATTATCTTTTCCTTTTCTCTAAATAAACTAAATCACTTTATCTAGAATAATTATCCTTAATAATGTTGAAATTATCCAACATTACACCGAAACAATGGTAACAATCAGTCTACCTGAGAAAATCCGGAGCGTTGATCATATTCTCTTCTTCTATCTTCGGTCTTCAACTCTGATATCCCGCGCCTAAGAAGATCATAAACCGGACAATCCGCCTTGAAGGTCCCAGTTTCGCCGTTCAACAGTTCCGATATTTCGAAGACCCGTCTCTCAATGGATTTAGCGAGCGACTTAGAGGAAGATTCGCGGTTGATGCCTAGTACGGCGTACCAGTCAGGCTCTCCTGTGGCCGTTCGATTGTTGGCTGCCGTTAGAAGGATTCTGTAAGCGGTAACATGTGCGTAAGGTTCAGGAGCGTTTGGATTCGATATGGAGATTGAGACTGCGCATCGCAACGCAAGCTCCAGGTTTCCTTTCTCGAAGTTCTCTTCACAGTAACGAAGAACTTCGCGAATCTTTTTCGACATTCTCTCAGCTTTTTTGTTGTGCAGAAAAAAAAAAAACGAATGAGATAAACTTTGATCAAGCAACTCATTTATATAGCTGAGTGTTCGTTGTGTACTTTCCTTTTTCCTAATTGAAAAAGGAAACATATGTTCTCCTCCTTTTATCAAAAAGAAAAAAAACATATGTTCTCCTGGATAAGCCCAAACACAACACCTAACTTAAGACGCAAGGTTCTCATAAAGCTATACTAAACCGGGTATGCTGAGAAGAACCAAATAATTCAGAACCGGGTTGTATTCTGGAGCTGTAACACCTCTAGACGAAGAAGAGGTTTCGGTGTAATCAACTTATGTGTTATTAACCAATGAGGCATATACACGTGTTAGGTTCACTTCTTTCGTCTTCAACCCCTCGACGCACGATCCAGCCGGAAGAAAGATTCTGATTTTTCTCTCTGGATTCTCGAAAAATGTTTCTCCGGTCGCAGAAACTATGGACGGTGCTTACGATTCTAGTGATTTGGTCGCGTGTTACTCACTCTCTTCACTTCGATCTACACTCAGGTCGCACAAAGTGTATCGCCGAAGACATCAAAAGCAACTCCATGACTGTGGGGAAGTACAGCGTCGATAACCCTCACGAAGGCCAATCTTTACCGCCATCTCACAAGATCTCCGTCAAGGTACAACGGATCCGTCTGATTTTGACCTAATCTTCTTGGGTGGACAGAGAGAGAGATCTGATTTTGGTATGCATGCAGGTAACTTCCAACTCAGGAAACACATACCATCACGCTGATCAAGTCGATTCGGGACAATTCGCGTTCTCTACAGTGGAAGCAGGAGATTACATGGCTTGCTTCTCTGCCGTCGATCATAAGCCTGAGGTGACTCTCAGCATTGAGTTTGAGTGGAAAACTGGTGTTCAATCTAAGAGCTGGGCTAATGTTGCCAAGAAGAGCCAAGTCGAAGTAAGCATAAACTTTTTTTCTTCTGTGGATCATTTGATTGTAGACATTGTTTAAGCTGCTGGTGTTAGGGTTGTTATATGTGTTTACAATGTTGATCATCGTGTTAGAACTATGCATATACTTAAGCGTTTGTGTTGGTTCATTTCCGCGGTAGGTGATGGAGTTTGAGGTGAAGAGTCTTCTTGATACCGTCAATTCGATTCATGAAGAGATGTTTTATCTTAGAGAAAGGTGAAGTCTTGTCCTTTGATCGTCTCAGTTATTTTGCCTAATGATGTTAATGCTTTGAAAGATAACTATATGCATAACTTGATGTTGGTGTGTCTTCTCAGGGAAGAAGAGATGCAAGACTTGAACCGGTCCACGAATACGAAAATGGCATGGTTGAGTTTCCTCTCGTTATTCGTTTGCATAGGAGTGGCAGCAATGCAGTTTTTGCACTTGAAGACATTTTTCGAGAAGAAGAAGGTCATCTAAGATTCTACTCAATCACACAAACACACACAGTATCTGTTTTCCCAGTTCTTTGGTTGTTGTACATTAGATCTAGATCAATGGTTGCCCGCATGTTCTCTAATACTTTGAAATGTGATTCATGTGATAGTATTGCCCCTTTTCTGGAGATGACTTTTAAGTCTTTGTTGGATAATTTGATGATCTAAATCATAGAAAATGTGCGTCATTGGTGTCATGCAGAAGATGTATGTATAAATGTATAACACATTCTGTGATACAAGTGAAACCTGGGGAGAAAGGAGATTCAAGCCATTACAAGTGATTATCATAATGTTTTACACAAATGCTTGAGTATATTAGTGTGAAAGTTTGAATGAAATGATCAGGATGATTGCGAGAATCAGAGCAACGATCACTGAAATAACAATCCATTTGTTTCTTGTCATTCTTCTTGACATGGCTGTCAACACCTTCTTACTCTTGTCAATGGCCTCATCCACACCATGAAGCTGCGATCAAAACGGGAAAGTTATACTATAGTTGGAATCGAGTAACTTCTATCCGATCAATCTATAATCCAGGCAAACTTTAGAGACAGCAAAAAAGGCCAAGTAATTGCGTGCTTGCGTTAGTGTCTGGGATTGTACCTTGCTGTGCGAATGTAGGAGAGTTTGTCGCTGCTGACTCAGATCTTGAAGAATTGAGACACCGAGCTCTTCTGTCTCCAACATGGTTCTTCGACTCTCTCTGATTCTGTCGCTAGACTGGTCAAGCCTCTCCACTGACATTGCCAATCTCTCTCTTTGATCAGCAGACACCTGGAATGAAAAGTAACACGATTTTTAACTTAAGTTTGCTCTTTGCATTGAGAAAAAGGAAGAAAAACCGAAACTCATACAAGTCAATCAAGAGAAACCAAAAAAGGAGTCACGATTGATGGTGATGGATTAACATATTAACATTGTAACTAGTATAAAAAAGAAGAAGAGTAGTATTGATTATTGATTCGGGTTACCGAATGCAGATCAGCCATTCCAGATTCCATTAACTCTTCGCGGGCAGATTGATTGGCATCTGGGGACGAAACTCGTTTGAATTCCTTCTTCAGTTGGTTGAGGTCAGCTTTATATTCTCTTAGTTTAGCAAGACAAACAGCCTTGGCACTCGGCTGCAGACTTCTCGCCTCAAGGTCCATTTTTCGGATCTTTAAAAAGGAGAAACTCATGTATCACAAATCTTGTGCATCGAAACATCAGAGACAAAAAGGCAAAGAATGGTAGTTTACCAATACATCCGCTTCATCTATTCCAGATTTGATCTCAGCAAGCTTTCCCTTCTTCTCATCTGCAAAAGCGAGTAAACGAATCAACACCACTCTGATTCTATGTCCCCAAGAAAAACAAACAAAACAAGCCCACAGAGCTACACTATCATTTTGAATTGATCTGTTTTCTTCCTCTTTTAATCTCAAAATCGTTTGATCGAATTCGCAGAAAGATTTCAAGCCCACATACACAAATTTCCACTAGTTTCCAGAACTTGATCACATCACAAACCAAGTCAAAGAAACATCCTAGAACGCATACCCCAACGAACATCTAAAGCTTTACAATTCGAAATTCGAAGATGAACAGGTCATGATTCACAGGGGATAAACAGATGGGTTTCCCTAGATTAGAGGTAGCTAAAGGCATAAACAGACACCAAATCAAGATCGTCTCTGAGAGGAGAGGCAAAGAGAGTGAATTTTATTAACCTCCGTGAGGTAGAAGGGAAGAGGAATTGCATTTTCTGGTGAGATTAGTTGATAGCTCGCAGTATTGGCGCTCGTATCCTTCAAATACGTCGCTCATCTTCTTCAATTAGTCAGCAAACTCTTTCTGGATTCGCCGTTGATTTTTGGATCACAAAATCGATTGGATCGCAGAATGAATTTTTTAAAAAAAGCGTTCTTCTCTTGCAAACTAAGCCGATAGGCTTCCTCTTTCAGATCGTAGTACTAGCACGGACACGGAGTGTTTCTTGCTTAATCCAATTTTTTTCCCGATGAATTTGGTTAATAACCCATCAAAAAGAATAGTTTTTAGGGAGTGATAAAAGAATATAATATTGGAGATGTTTTTTTTTTTTTGACACAAAAAGATTGTTCTATTATTTAAAGAACTTGAGGTGGTGCAGCAAGGCACACCGGAACAGAACAATCATAAACGAAAATAAAGAAAAATGTCGTCTAGCTAACCTAGCTGAGCGGTCAGCTCTCAAATTTGAAACTCGTGGGACATAGACTAACTTGAAAGACGGGAAAGCACTCCTCGCTCTCTCGAACTCTTGTAGCTCCGTCGCAAAAGCTGGCCAATCGTCCGGCGTCGCAATCATACTAATAACTTCCATGCTGTCAGTGGCGAACTCCTGGACCTCTGAATGGCCCGGCAGACACTGCATAACCTAAACCAAAGCTTCAACCTCTGCGTGTAGGGAGGATAGACGTCGAAATTGATTACGAGACCCCACCAAGGTGCACTCCCCATTTGCGCCAAACAGCGACCAGCCTAGCCCACTGTAAGTATCCGATGCCTTCCCAGAGCCATCAACCAGGCAGATGTTACGCAAACATAAGGTTTGCGTACTCGAGTCCTGCACCTCCTGTAAATTTGGCACCTCTCAGGCCCTCTCCCACGCCCGCCAATCTGATATAGGCCGACTAAGAATAATCGAAGCCGCACTGGAAACCCCCTGGAAGAGTCTCTCATTACGCGCCTTCCAAATGGACCACAAAATCCAGGGATAGGAAGCATGTTCGTCCATAAGCTGACTACCATCCCGCCAGAAAAGGAAAGCCAAATTGCTATATACGCTGGAAGTTGGGAACACACCTGGTCGCACCAAAGAAGGAACTAAAGTCCATACCTGAATCGTCAAAGGGCATTCAAAAAAAGCATGAGCAATAGATTCCTCAGGACTGTCACAATATTGGAGATGTTTTATAAATGTTTTTTCTATAAAAAATAAAAAAAATTGGAAGTTATGAGTTTTAATTTGATTATTTTTGGAGAATTAAAAACTAATTAATAGTTTTTATAGGTTATTGATTGTAATTTTCTCATTTTAAATGTCTTTTACCCTCTAAATATTAATAATAAGTCAAAGACATAATAAATAAGTTGCTGAAATAATAAGTCAAAAATATAATAAGTAAAAGGTTGAATAAATATGTGAATATTATGAGATTCTTCGTTGTAATATTTATGTGTAAGAGTCAATAGTGTCATAATTATGCTTAAGATAATATCTAAGAAATATATACAGAAAACTTGTAAAAGTTGCTTTTTAGGGTAACTCTGACCAATATTTATGAGGAGGTGATTAATTAACCATCTAAAATTCTCATTCCTTTATTAGTTTTTTAGCAATATTTGCCAAGTTTTTGACCACTCTCTCTCCCCTAAGTCTCGCGTGAGATCGTGTTTCTAATTTTTTCTTTTTTTATTTTTCTTATCTCTTTCTCTTTTCTCCCTCATAATTTAATCAACAATTTACAAAATTTTCAAAATGATAAAATAAAATTTTAAATATATAAAAAATAGTTCATTTTTCTGAAACAATCATATTTCGAATTTTTTAAAAACGGAGTTGCATTTTCATAATAGTATTAGGTGACTATATTTTGGCAAAGTATTACTAAGCGAACTTATAATACTATTATCTCAACTCAATAGAACGTCTATTTCTATAGACATACGATATGCACTAATATAAATAGAAAATCATCATGACCAAAAAGTAAATAAACAAATAATTTCATATAAATTTACTATTCTATTTGTATGGAAATAAAATAACATTTAACACAAAGTAAATTAGGAAAGTTAAATTTAAGTAAAATATTTTTTTTTCCAAATCATCTTATAAGTGTTTTAACATGTGAAGGTACTTTTATAGACGTTTTATGTTAATTGTACGTCTACTATGACTATTACGTTTCATGTAGACATTCTATTTATGTATGAAAAATAAAACTAAATGCAACGAGGTTGATTAACTATATGTGCAACGAGTACAAGAACGAGAGGCACTATTAGCTAATAGTTGTACTATCTTAAATAGCAAGTCCATTTTGTAGACATCTAAGCAAATATGTGTTTTTCATTTTTATTAAGCAAAACTTCTATGTTTTAAAAATTGAAGCTTTGATTCGTGTGGAAAATAAAACTATATGGTTTTAAGTCAATCGAAATTTAAATTAGGCCTTCGTTAGAGACATAGAATACACAACAAATATTGTTTAATATAAAATATAAAATAGACATACTACTCAAAATAGAAAAATAGTAGATCTACATAATATGTTTGATAGTATTACGATTTAGAGGTGCATCATATAATTACACATTACACAATTTGTAATGCGGTCTTTTGTGAGAATATGGTAATTATGTGGGATGCATTACAAGATTACACATCGTTGAACAGTGGCGAATCTAGGAAAAAAATGAGAATGGGCCTAATTTATGAAAAATGTAATAGGGAGAGTTTGAACCCAAGTTTATGGGGGCAAGAAAAAGAGAATTACACCTCTTTTTTGTCATCTAGCCTAATGACAAGTAGCTCCTCTCACTAGAGGTATGTGCAGGGTTTGAACCCCGGTTCGGTGAGATGGCAACAGAGGCGGTGCAACCACTGACTCACTTGCTTCTCTCGAGAATTACACCTCTTTAGCTATCACGTTCTTTTGTAATCTTAAGCAAAAATGTTATTTATTTTAATTTTATAGTGGGCAGCTGTCCAGCCTATTAAGCAAAAAATTATTAATTATAATTTTATATGACTTTTTTCATTTTTATTAAGCAAAAATTCTCTGTTTTAAAAATTGAAACTTTGATGCGTGTGAAAAATAAAACTATATGGTTTTAAGTCAATCGAAATTTAAATTAAGTCTTCTGTAGAGACACAGAGTACACTATTTTGGCAAATTAATGTTACTAAGCGAAGTAGTAGTAATATTACCCAAACTCAATAGAACGTCTATTTTTATAGACATACGATATCCACTGATATAAATAGAAAGTCAGCACGACCTATAAGTAAATAAACAAATAATTTCTTATAAATTTACTAATTTTTTTCTATCGAAATAAAATAACATCTAACACAAAGTAAACTAGGAAAGTTAAATTTACGTAAACAAAAATTTTTCTAAATCATGTTATAAACGTTTAGCATATGAAGACTACTTTTATAGACTCCTATTTAAATCATGTTAATTATGTGAGATGCATATCATGAATACATATCGTTTAAACTAAGTAAACAAAAAATCTATGGGACGTACTTTATATGACGAAAATATTTATTTTTAGTTTAGATTTCATTTAAACGGTTTTTTAAAAAAATTCTTTTTTCAAAGGTTGTTTAGAATTTAAAAAGGCTTAGCTAATATTTTTGGGAGTGATGATAAATTAAAAAACATGTATCACAAGATTTGAGGGATTAATAAAAAATCTAGAAGAATAGTTAGTTAATAGACGTACTATATTGAATAGCAAATCTATTTTGCATATATTTAAGCAAATATGTGTTTTCATTTTTATTGAGCAAAATATTTCCATTTTTAAAAATTCAAATTTTGACGAGTGTGGGAAAAATCTATATATTTATCGGTCAATCGAAATATAAATTAAAGCTTTTGCAGAAACATATAATCTCAATAGAAAATTGAAGGGGATATAGTGAGGAGATATGGAAAGAAAAAGGAGAAAAAACCAACATCAAGACATCATACGCGCAGGAGGGGTATTGTTATATTAAACCATTGACTTTTTTTGTTGAGAGCTAATTTATTAATTAATGGGTTACTTATGAATATTATACATAATTTCTCTTTGTTAACATTGGTCGAACCGAAAGTTACAACATCATTTATATTTTAATCTTAATTCTATTATTTATGAAGAGCAATCAGACATCATCTGCAACTCATACAATTAAGATGAACAGCTTCACAAACGACTCCACGATGCAGCTCTACTCATAACACATGGATCCACAATGAACAAATCTGCCTGTACAACATCATCGATGGACAAGCTCTTTCCGCAACACACGAGATCACAACAAACGACTCTGCATGCAACACTCTAGAATCTCCTAAAACTTGCACCTGAAAATATGCAATATAAAAATTATTTATAAAAATAAAATTGTAAAAAATAAAAATATTGAGAACTTAATATATTTTTATACAAAAGACTATTTTGTTGCTCAGCTTTGAAATGGTATGCACCATAACAAACCATAAGTAAGAAAGAAAAATTAGATATTGTCTAGCTAAATAGGGTAAATAGAAAAACGCAATTCACTCAGTGGCGGGAACAAGAATAGCCTGGAAAAATGTTTGTAAACCTAAATGAGAAGGAGGCTTAAGAATAAGACTGCTTGAGGACTTCGAGACAGTTTTTGGATTAAAGTTGCTTTGGAACATCTTCTCCAACGCGGGATCTCTTTGGGTGGCATGGGTTAAAGGAAATATTTCAACAGGAAAAGCTACTGGATAGTCAAGGACTCACCAACCCGTTCCTGGAAAATAAGAAATATGATCAGACTTAAGCCCTGCTAAAGAACTTCATGAAGTGCAAAATCAAGAATGTGAGATCTGCTTCTTTTTGATACAATACATGGACTCAGTTTGGCCCTTTAATAGACTATATTGGTGATACAGGTGCTTCATTGCTAGGGATAAATCGTGATGCAAAAATAGCTGATGTTGTAAGAGAGAGATTCTGGAATTTTCCTAATGCAAGAGACGAGGAAATTCAAGAGCTACAAATTCACTGAACAAGAGTACAACCATCATCTCCATCAATGGGGACAGATCAATTTTTCTAAAAAAATGGAGCAGGAAATTTCTCTTCGCATTTCAATACCAAAGCTTCCTGGGAGTTATTGCGGGACCCATCACCTACAATTCCATGGAGCAATATAGTATGGTTCACACAAGCCATACCGCGTTCTTCACTATGTGGTCGATAATACAAGATTGCCTTCCCACGAGAGATAGGTTGATTGGTTGGGGAATGACGGTTTCGTCTTCATGTGTGCTATGTCATGTAGCAGATGAGAGCCACGATCATATTTTTTTGAGTGCCAGTACTCATCAGAATTATGGTCTTCCTTTGCAAGCAGAATAGACATAAATATACCTACTAGTTTGAGTGATATGATGTCTCAACTCGAACTGGTGCCTCATGGACAGTTGGTAAATCATAGAATCTTCCTTAAGTTGTTATTGAAAGTAACAGTTTACGTTATATGGCAAGAAAGGAATGCAAGGATCTTCAACAATACTTTCAACACAGTCTCAGAACTTAAATCAATCATCGACCGCCAAATGCAAAATAGATTGATCTCCTTCCCGACAACAGAACGTGCAACTACATCTCTCCTTGATTTGTATTTTGGTTGTGTATCTCTCCATTTTTAAAATTTATCTCTTGTCCTAATTCCACTTTTTTCTGACATGATGGATATTATTCGTATGTATTAGGATATCAGTAAAAGTTGTAATTGTAGGTGTGGTATTAATAAAATCTTAACAATAAAACCAAAAAAAAGTTATCCAATTTGAATTATGTGGGACATATTTCACCAAAAATCCTCGTAATTTTTTTCAATCTCTCGAAATTATAAACTTTAACTGTCCCACTAAAACTTCAAAAGGAAATATAACGATATAACCAAACATCCACCATTAATTCACTCTTCCATCCACCCAAAATGTAATTTACTTTTTTACCCCTAATCTTCTTTTTTCAAATAGGGTTTTTTTTTGTTAAAATCACCCCAAATTGTTTTATTATTTTTTTGTGATTCCCACTTTCTTAATTAATGATTTTTGTATGGCAAGCAAATTAATCCAACTTTAAAAATATTCGTCAAAATTTGACTCCAGTTATTCTTCTTTTGATATAATAAATAAAGATTTTTTAGAAAATTAAACTAAACACCATTTGAACAACAAAATAGAACAAGTTGTTTTTGATATCGGATCGACGCGAACGTCTGGACCAGATGGTTTCACAGGATCCTTTATCAACAATTATGGCCCCAAATTAAAGAAGATGTTGTATATGAGGTACAAATTTTCTTCTCCACTTATTTGTTACCATACTCTACTAATCACACTAATATGTTCTTGTTGCCAAATATTGAGCTACCAAAGACTATGAGTGGTTTTAGACCAATTGCACTCTGTAATGTTCGGTAAAAAATCATTTTAAGCTACTTGTGAATCAGCTAAAACAACATGTATCAAGTATATAATCTATAAAAACCAAGCTGCGTTTATTCCGGGCAGAAACATAATGGAAAATGTTATAATGACTCATGAGATGATGTACTCACTTAAATCAAGGAGATGGTGGGCTAATTCTTACATGGCAGTAAAAAATAGATATCTCCAAAGTCTACGATCGAATAGAATGGAGTTTTTGCGTGAAACAATTGTTGTATTGGGATTTGATTTGCAGTGGATTCAATGGATTATGCAATGCATGGAATTTGTCTCGTTCTCGGTTTTGATTAATGGAACTCCATAAGGGATGATAAAACCTGAGAGAGGAATATGATAAGGAAATCCCCTTTCGTCGTATCTCTTTATATTATGTGAGGAAATGCTAACCTATCTCTTGTCTCAAGCAACTTTAAATAGAAAATTGAAGGGTATGAAGATTAGCTCTACAAGACCTACTATTAGTAACCTGATGTTTGCTAGACGATGCTTTGTTTTCTTTCATGCTCACTCGCAATATGTCCGAACAGTTATGAAGGTTTTGTCTCAATATGAGAAGATATATGGACAGGCAGTTAACTATAACAAGTCGGTGATTACCTTTGGCTCTGAGATAAATGTTTCGACCAGAACTTTGTTAAGAAGATTATTGAACATACATAATGATGGAAGGTATGGAAATAACCTGGGGTTACCTGAGCAGACTAGACCTAGAAGAAAGAGATCTTGCGATATGTTGTCGAAAAAGTGGAGAATAGAACTGAAACATGGTCCAAAAAAATTCTTCTCTGAAGCAGGTAAGAAAATCCTCTTTAAAACTGTAGCCCTCGCCATGTCTGCTTATACCGTGAACTGCTTCAAATTACCTAACGGTCTACGTGAGGAGATAGAAAGCGTTATTGCCAAGTATTGGTGGAGTAATGGGCCAGGACAGTGATCAATGCATTGGTATGCCTAGAACAAAATGTGTATGCCTAAGAAAAAGGGTGGTCTTGGTTTCAGAAACACTGAGAACTTCAATATCGCAATGTTGGGCAAGCAGGTATGGAGGGTTTTACAACGTCCGACAAGTCTGGCAGCTAAACTCGTAAAAGGAATAGATTTTGCTCATTCGACTCTCCTTAATGCACTGACAGACCAAAAACCTTCATTTTTTTGAGGTCTTTGTTAGAAGGTCGTGAGCTATTAAAGAAAGGGATGAGAGTTCTAATTGGTAGTGGTCATGAAACTTGTATATGGTACGATCCTTGGCTGCCTACGAATCTACCAAGACCACCAAGGTGTGTCACCGGTCCTAGCTCTAACATTATGACAGTCAATGAACTGATTTTTCCAGGAGGAATGTGGAATAAAATTCTTATCCAAGCCAACTTTATTCAAGAGGATAGTCTGATTATTCAAAGTTTGAAGTTAAGTACAATGTCCGAGAAAGATTTTGTAACACCCATCTCTCCTCTCCCGAGAACAGCGTGTCACTTACCCTAACTTGCAACTTAAGTAACTTCATAAATCCAAGGATCAACTTTTATTATTCAAAAACCTTGTTCCAATATCCAATAACCAAAATAAATTGAGCCAAAACCAAATAAATAAATAAAATATCAAAGAAAAGAAAACAAATGAAAATCTCGTTGATCCCAAAAACAACACTATAATCCTCTAGCTTGTCTGACTACTCGTTAGTCTCACATGAAAGAAGAAGGGAAAAGGAGGGGGTGAACAACTTGGGAGTCACTCAATGAGGTGGAGAATACTAGGGGAACCATAAGTCTGCAAATCCGGCTTAAACACTTCAACCACGCAATCTAGTCCTAAAACACGCACACACACG
>OVAN01004590.1:0-25487 GCA_900406275.1 Anastatica hierochuntica
TGAGCTGAGCTCCAATTCAGCTTCTAGCACCAGCTGTGCTGCATCAGTTCTGTTAGTCCAGGTGTGATGTTTGCTGATTCATGATTGTCTGCAGCCATCGTCACGTATCAGTATTCAGAAAGCTTACCCCTCTCTCTAGCGCCAACTGTTATGGGTGATTTTGGTCGTTCTTTGTAAGCACTACGGTACGTGGAGGTCAATGAATATTATGTATGTGTGTATGGATCGAAGAAGATGTTTTTAGCCTTTAAGATCAATAATAGTCAGAAATAAGTGTTTGTATTGATCTCATTAGCCTAGGGGTTTCATTTCTCCACTCTTAACCCCTAAGCTTTATATTTATACAAAGAGATCATGATAATCCCTCTAAGAATCGGATATATCATGATTATCTACAGAATATTTATTATTATCTATAGAATATACATCATTATCTACTAAATTAAATAATGAAATAGATACAAGGCGGTGGTCGGCAGATTTCCGGCTTCCGGCTATGCAATGTCTTCTGGCTTCCTGCTTGTGGGCATTCTCCTGCCTTGAGGTCTTATTGTTGTACTCCATCTAAGCCAGGGGGAATTTCCATGGCCTAAATTACTCCCAACAGCCGCCATCGAGCATCATGTTAACTACGTTAGTAAATCGCTTATGGATACAGAGACGTGATATAGTCACCTGGAGAAGTTGGCCTTGGCCTTGTTTGTAGCAGCTCGAAAAGTAAGGCCCTTCTTTCAAGTGCATACGATCGTACTAGTAACCTCCGCTCCAATCAAAGCCATCCTACACAAGCCAGAAGTGTTAGGTACGTTAGCTAAGTGTGCCATAGAACTAGAAGAATATGACGTGGTCTTCAGGCCAGCCAACGCTATAAAAACTCAGGTGTTGGCAGATTTCGTAGCTGAATTTGCACCCACTATGGATCCATTGGTGAAGGAGGAGGTACAAACTCTCCAAACCGCAAGACAAGATGGAGAATGGATATTGCACGTAGATGTCTCTAGCAACGCCAGGGGAACAGGTCTTGGAATCGAATTGACCTCACCCCATGGAGAGAAAGCATCTCGGGCAGTGCGACGTGAATTCAAAGCAACAAATAACGAATCCGAGAATGAGGCCGTTATAGCGGGGCTCATGTTAGCAAAGAAATTGGGAGCTCAAAAGATTGCGGTCCATAGTAATTATCACTTGATCTTCAACCAAATCCAAGGCGATTATCAAGGTAGGGACGCGACCATGGCCAAATATCTCACGATGGCAAAGGAACTCATAGCATACTTCGAGGAGTGCAAACTGCACCACGTACCACGCAAAGAAAACAGCCAGGTTGATGCGTTGGCTAACCTCGTATCTGCATTGCAAGCTACCGAAAGACTCGATATCCCTTTGCTAAAATTGCAAAGGCGAGCCATCCCTAAAGAGCTGCTCACCACAGAAGTGGAAGCAGAAAGTGGTGTGACCAAAGGATCAAGTGAGATAACATACGACTGGAGAACACCAATAATAGGGTACCTCAGAGATGGAACCCTACCGGAACTCAAAGTCGAATGCATCAAGATAAAACGACAAGCCGCTAGGTATTTCCTAATTAGGGAAAACATCTATCGACGATCTTTTGGGGGATCATTACTGAGATGCCTCGGATGGCCCGTGGCAAGACTCGCCTTAGAGGAACTCCATGAAGGCACATGCGGATCACACTCGGGGGTAAGAGCCTTGCCCTGAGGACACCAAAAGTAGGACACTATTGGCCAACGCTAGCAAACGATGCAGAGCTATACGCACGTAATTGCAAACAACGCCAGATACATGCTCAAGTGTCCAAGCTTCCCCCCGAGAATCTGAAGCCAATAGGAGCATCATGGCCTTTCGCGAAATGGGGCATGGATATAGTTGGGAAATTCGCCGTGGCACCCTCACAGAAGGATTTTCTACTTGTAGTGTCGGACTACTTCACCAAATGGGCATAAGCAGAATCATTGAGTCTAATCACAAATGTCCAAATACGGAGTTTCCTCTGGAAGAGAATCATAAGCAGGTTTGGAGTGCCCCCACAAGATTGTCACGGACAACGGGCCCCAATTCACTAACAATTTTTTCAAGGAATTATTTGAGACATGGGAGATTAAACTTAGCTTCTCCACGCCCCGTCATCCACAGTAAAACGGCCAGGTAGAATAAACTAATAAAACCATCGTCAACATGCTGAAGAAAAAGTTGGACGCGAAAAAATGACTATGGGTCGATGAGCTCCCTCGCGTGTTATGGGCTTACCCGAACAACAACCAAATCGACCACCAGCGAAACACCCTACTCCATGGTCTATGGCATAGAGGCAGTCATTTCGGCAGAGATCATCATCAAAACAGTCAGAACTCTCTGCCACGACGAAGAAACCAACGATGAACTGATGGCCCTAGACCTAGACTTGATTGAGGAAAAAAGAGATGTCGTGATGGTGCGCAATTGTTGTTACTAACAAGAAGTATCAAGAAGCTACAACAAAAAGGTCAAAATGCGAACTTTCCAGAAAGAAGATTGGGTCCTAAGAAGAGTGTTTGACAACACCAAAGATAAAGCCACTGGAAAGCTAGCCTCAACCTAGGAATGGCCTTATAAGATCATAGAGGTACGAAACGCCGGAGCTTAGAGATTGTAAAATAGGCATGGGAGAGAGCAACAAAACAGTTGGATTGCCCTCTACCTCAAAAAAATATTTTTAAGTAAGGGGGCCGTGGTGCAAGCCTTGGCACCCCATCTCAGCCATGAGATGGCCATCGTTTTCCTTAGAATTCAATTATGTAATAAAAGGTCCGCTATTCTTTGACGAAAGAAACTGCGGATTTTGAAATACATTCTTGAAAGAAAAGGATAACAATTCCTTTGAAAACCTCCTAAGGAATAACTAAGGGCTTGATGCCCTACTCTTGGTTAAGCCAACCACTAAGGCCTTGTGCCCAAAAATCCATATAATGCGGACGAGATCCTAAAAACCATGACCGAAAGGTCATGGCAGAATGCGGACGGGCTCCTAACTATGGTCATCGAATGCGGACAAAATCCTAAAAACCATGGCCGAAAGGTCATGGCGGAATCCGGACAAATCCCCAAAAACCATGGTTGAAAGGCTATGGCGAAATGCGGGCCAGATCCTAAAGATGGTAGATGCATTGTATCAAAACTATGAGTTAGCAAAACTAATGGATATGTGCACCCCTGTCCATCCTAGTACGCGACTCATAGAAAAACTTAAAACTGATTGGTCACAATAACGCTAGCAAAAACTCTGACACACGGTGTCAATACGTCTTCGACCCAGGGACTAAATGTTCAATCAGGCCTTCTGCCCACAGGCTTCACGCCCACCGGGAAAACCACCCACAAAAAGAAAGGGCTAGTACCGCTGATCACAGACACTAGCCCTGGATAAAGGCCTTGTGCCCACCGAACTCACGATAGCTCATTTTTTAGCTAACGCTAATGATTGTCTAGATGTCTTTGTTGCAGAAAAAAAAACTTAAAAAGAAGTTTGTGCACAAAAAGGGGCACGGAAAAAGGCAAGTCATATAAAAAAAGAAAAGAGTTAAGAGCCAAACAGCCATGGCTTCAAAAAATAAGAGAAAGAAAGGGCAACATAAAGTTCATCACGCTCCATTGTCCACCAACGGCTCAGGGGTTTCTCAGGAAGGGCCAGCTCCAGTCTCTCGGTCAGAAAGCAGGGTCATCTAGGTCACGGAGTAGTCAGGAGGGGCCACTCCACCTTTTTTGGCCTGCCTAGACGTCTCCTGTTGGTAGTTCGCCTCTGACCTGTCTATTTCCCAATGCAGATGGCGTCCTTGGATGAGGTCCTTGGCCATCTCACAACGAGCAATGACGTCAACACTCGCATAAGAAGCATCCCTCTGCTGCTCCAAATACTTGATCTGCTCAAGAAGATTGGTGACCTCATTCTTGTGTACAGCCAATAGCTCCACCGCGTACTGAGCCCTGCGTGTGGTATCCTGTAACTTCCTGTGGGCCTCCGCAGCCTTCTTCCGCTCCTTGGCTAGCTCCTGCTCCAAGGCTCTCTGAGTGGGATTCGGCTCAAGAGCCTGAGTCGGACCCCTGGTGCTCTGTTCTTTGAGAATGAAGATGACTGCTGCAAGCTGCAAAAAGACGGTTGTAAAAGCGATTCCAAGCCTCCATCAGTGTAACAAAACAGAGAGAAAGCAAACCTGCATGAGATCGGCGTAAAAGTCCCGGGAAGAACGACGTCGTTTCTCTATCATCTCTGAGAGGTTGTACATGAACAGCTCTTTCCGGAGATCATCTCCGACCGCTCGGCCTTCTATAGGGTTATCCCTAGGCCTTTTTGAAGGCGAAAGCGGAAGGGTCCCATACCCTCCCGAAGCGCTAGAGCCGGGAGACGGAGGAACGTTAACGACAGGAGACTCGGGAGCTTGAAGCTTGGCCTTAGCCGCGAAGGCCTTGGCCAAAGCAGAAGACAGAGGAGCACCGGATGGAGTTTTTGAATCCATAACTACCATTCAAGAAGACCGAAATGTCCCTAAATCAGCAATCGACAACTCTATACCAAACGGAATAATATTCAGAAGACGAAAACTTACCAGAATTGGAGAATCGCCGGTAGCAAGAAGGAGCGGTGAAGAAGAGAGACAAGATGTGACAAGAGCGATGGCAGAAGATGACTAAGACTCTTTGCTTTCACGCTTTTATAACCCTAGAAATAATGGGCCGAAAGCGAAAAGCGAAGACCAAACCATGCCATGAAGTTCAAAGCCTAGGAGATCATCTAGAAGATGCGGCCTTATAAGCGCTAATGAGACTCGCCAAGAATGAAGTAATAGCAGCAAAGGACTTGCAATACCAACAAAGTCCATGGCTGAAGCTACATTATATTTCTTTGTTTATACGCAAAATCGATCCCAGCACTAAAGTATGAACTGAGATATCTTAAGACAGGATCTACTCTTCAAATTCGACACATGGAAAATGAAGAGTGGGGGGCAACTGTTGGGGGTAAATTTATTCCCTTAGAGTCGGGCCATAGTCTAGACCAAGGAGATATAGATAAACCCCCTGGTTGTAGGTGATTACCCAGGCCATAGCCAAGGAGACCATCGCCAAGCCGAGGTCATAGCCGAGGTTGGGAGGATATCCCCTAAGTCGGTCTAAGATCTTAAGAGATAAGGACAAATGCCTTAATTAAATCTATAAAAATATTCCTTTTGTATGATAAGCTCGAATATAGGAGTTATCCATAAGATAAATGGAAATTCTAACTCGAAAAGCTATAAATACAAGAGGAAGAACCCTAGTTCAAGGGATCTGAAACTTTGACACCAAAACATAGATATTGTAATTGACCTCTAATTCAATCAATAAAAAAGAGTCTTTTACACATCCTTTTTCTTTCTTGCTCATCTCTCTTTTCCAAAACCATAAAACCCCCCCCAAACAGTCCGTATTACATGGATTTTTTAAGATTGGCATGTTAGCCCTGGTGGGTCTAGGACTGTAACCTATTCCGCCCCCTCCCAAAAAAAAAGGAAGTCGCAAGCACCATTGATGCTTTCGGCTTTCTCTGTTTAGATTGCCTGATTATCCTTGGTTATTACTAACCTAGGTTTCCGTGATCAACATATTGCACATTATTTAGGCTTAGTCTCGTTATTTTCGGAGGCGCTTAAATTTATACCGGCTTTTCTTTAAAAATAATTGCTTGCATAATCGCTCGCTCTTTCACTGAAAATTAATTTTTATTCTAGACTTGCCCCTGCACCATAGACCGAAAAATATGGAAAAACCAAAATCAATACACCCTATCCAGGGCCCCATTGTTTGTTGGGTGCCATGGTCTAGGGGTTTATTAACCTCGATCGATCTCGATGCTCCCGTCAGGCTCGCCTTTGCCTTTGGCCTTGCCCCGCTGACCGGTATGTAGAATTATTCTTTGAGGGCTATTTTCTTAATGCAACAGCTCCGCAGAGATTTCCATGGTTGCGGCCATTGAGCGGGTCTTTGGAGCGATGGCTCTGAGGGTCGTATGGTAGCATGACCAAGCCCATTCCTGATCTCCTCTTATCTCTCCTATTTCCCAAGGCGTTGGGAACTTCAAGGTTTGGAGTAGCGTCGGTGGAACGGACCTCAAACAATGTATTCACGGTCTACCCATTATTGTGTTGTATGCCGAAGAGCAATCCATAATGAGGAACTTGGTCCTTTGGTTGATACATCCAGCATATAGTGGTAGGATTACTTCTCTGATGGTTTGCTTCGCTTTTCCACTGAATTCAAATAGAGAAGTGGACTTTCTGTTGATCTCTTCGTAGTCCAGTTCCAAGCAATTGAAGGCGTTGGTGAAGATTATATTAGTTGAGCTACCATTGTCAATGAAGATACGCTTCATGATGTAGTTCATAACTTTTAACAATATCACCAAGGCATCATTGTGCGCAGTTCTTTGCTAATCGCCATGGTATCTTCTCCATTGTGGATCTTAGCAGCGCGTGTGCTTCTCTTGGCAGCAGATATTGTCATTACGCTTACCTCTGATCCTTTGATGATGAAGTTGATGACATGATCTTGCCTTGGCAAATCAGGCCTTGGTTTAATGGGGATGTCATCCCTGGTCTATTGATGAATGAGCGCCTTTGCTTTGTCAAAGAGAAACTCTCATAGGTATCCCTTCCTGAGCAACTCATTCACTTCGAGCCTTAGTTGGAAGCAATCCTCTGTTAGGTGATCGTGCTCATGGTGAAAATCGCACCATTTAGATGTCTCTCTTGTGATGGGGGGGGGGACCGCATTTTTACTGACTACTTGACTTTTCCTAACAAGTGTCTCAGCTAGGGATATCATCATGTTGGTCATGTTGGGCCAGGTCATGGGCACATACTACTTGTGCTCTACTTTTGCTAAGGGCTTCGGCCATCCTTTGGAGCCACCTTCCTTGGAGCTTTCAGAGCCAGGCTTAGCGTTCGATTTATCTTCCCGGGTGGTCTTTGAGTGACAATGCGCTTTGGGATGGTTTTTGTGCGCCAGTTGGGCCTGATAAGGTGGGTCCTCCTCCCATTTAATTTGAGACCAATCTTTGGAGAAGATATCCTCCATTGTGTAACAGGTATATTTGGTGAGGTCCTTGTACATGTCACCGTCGACATGCAGTCCTTGTCTGAAGGCTGAGATGCCCGTGGAGGTGACGCAGTTAGGAACTGACACTTTCTCTCTATTAAATCGATGGAGGTACTCCTTCAGGGTCTCTTCTGGGCATTGCTTGATTTAATAGAGATCATCCGAGGTACGTTTAAAAATTCGGCTGCTAGTGAACTGTTCGATGAAGCGGTCCGTTAGCGTAGCGAAGGAGTCAATGGAGCCATTAGCCAGGTTGGAGTACCCTCGAAGAGTTGGGCTTGTGAGGGTTGCTCCAAATCCTTTCCACATATAGACTTCCAAGTGCTCATAACAAATAGGGGTGGTGAGTGTGGGAACCAAATTCACACTATCGATTATCGTAATCGAAGGAAAGCCAGGAAACCCTAATTTTCCTTGAGGTATCGGATTTCTGCTAAACCAAGCAACGACATATCAAAGTACGAAATAACAAACGACGAAATCAAAGTAAAAGAGAGTCGAAAATCAAAGTAGATCAATAGAGATCTTATTTCGAATCTGCGTTGAGTGTTACAATAGGTGATAAGTCATGGTCGCGAGAGCTGTGAGCGAGTATCCTAGTTCTAAAAGCATAAGACTTGTAAACCTAGTTGAGACGCAGCTCCCTAACAAAAAAAAAAACCTTATTGCTCTAAGTGTTAATTGTGAAGAATTTTTTGTGTCCTCGTTCTTCTCCTTAGCCTCCCTTATATATGCCTTTGTAGGTTAGTCTAGTTTCCTTTTTCGCCCAAGATTTGAGTATATCCTTCCGCGAAAATATTTGTTTTTCGAGAATATTTCTTATCTTCACGATTTTTCCACATTTCTCTCCAGACTTTAACTTTATCGTGTTTTCCTTTTATATTTCGCGGAACTCGGATAAATTATTAATGCAGTTGGGCTCATTCTCGTTTCGGAATCGTAAGTGGACATTTATCGCGTTTTGAGCCTTCATGGCCCGTTTTGCCTCTAAATGATTTTTACGATTTCTTTCGGAGAAACCGTTCTTCGTACGATTACGCGGTGATGGTTTCGCAAAATGATAAGACCAATTGTATATTTAAGACAATGTCGGTGTTCAAGTTAACCATTCTCGTTTTACAAGATCGATACGAAGTTTTCACGACAAGAACAAGTCTTTACAATTATTATGCGAAACTTTAATAGAAACTCAAATCAAGGCGAAACAAGAGACAATCAAACCGAGATTTGAAGGAGAAGATGATCGAGAGGACGTGGTCTAGTCAACCATGGGAGACTAGACCGAATAGACGTTGCTTGGTCTAGTAGCCCAATGGGCAACTAGACTTGTCACGAGCCCAGTCGCCCATTGGGCGATTGGGCTTTATGAGAGTCTAGTCGCCCAATTGGGCGACTAGACTTTCCGAGAGTCTAGTGGCCCACTGGGCGACTAGACTTTGCCAAGATTCTAATCGCTCGTTGGGCGACTAGATTTGTCGTTGTTTGTGTTGTTCGTGCTTCTGGAGCGACGTCGATATTCGACGTTTACAGTGACTTCTTATCGCTTCGGAACTTATCTACTGAGATCTTTCGGTAGTTATCCGGAAGTCTCTGGCATTGATATGCGTTTAGTTGCTCGCGAATGACTAGACTTTCCGAAGCAATTGCCTATGGTTAGCTAGACGCAGAGTTTCGACGTTTGGTTGAGAGGAGATCAACTAGATGGCAAGAGCGTCAAAATCGATAATCTTCTTACTATTTTCGTTCCGGGAAGAGAGACAACATTTCTGTTGCGCTTTTTAGACATCGATTTTGTCGTGCCCATTGTTGACGCTAATAGTTAGCCCCCCAGTTCGCAAGAATCGTTGGAATGTTCTTGGGAACTTTAAAACACGTTAGGTAAGTTAGGCGAGATCGATGGCTAAAAAGTCCGAGGATGAATAGTAAGTCTCCCTTTCTATAAATATGAGGCGTAACTTTCAAAATCTTTCGCTTGCTCATTTTCACAAGACAAATTTCCTTAAGGTAAAGCTCCTTATCCTTTCCATCTCTCTCCCCTCTTTTTTGTTATGGTTTTGAATGCTCGAGTTTCCGCAAACGATTTACCGTCGATTTTTGACCGACAAAGCTTACGAGTTTGGGAAGATGACGTCGTACAGAAAATTGAGTTATTGCTGCACTCGGTCGATCTCGAGGAAGTAAGGGAGTATTGGCGTGTTTCACGTGATATCGAAGCTCCACTGCCCGACTCATGGTGTTCGCCGAGAACGACCTTCAAAAAGAACGCCAGTAGGCCGAGCGGGTGCCGGGAATCTTTCCTCACCGTCATCTGAGATTTCTGCTGAGTTCCGAAGAAGGTGGAGTTTCGGATGCTGAAGGTCAGGGAGGATTCTGATTCTCCACCTCGCGGTTTCTTTACGTGCTACGAGGCGCATTTGTTGTTTTGTTGACTGTGCTTTCCCATTCTGCTGGTCATAGTTAAGTTTTTAGACAACTACGGCTTATCGATCGACCAACTTTCGCTCGCCAGTCTCTAATACCTTGTCGGAATCTTGGTTTTGAGTTACGAACGAGGTATGGATCTAAGCGTTGACTATTTATTGGCGTCATCTCGATTACTCCTATAGCTTTGAGATGGGAAAAATGTCCGGCCACATGAAGAAGTGCGAGGATGTTGAGTCTTCGATCCCTTCAATCGAAGAGAGGGTTCGGGGTCACTAGGCCCCGATTCCCATCTCTCCTACGTCGGAGGAAGTCGGGGACACCGCTTGGGGCGAGGAAGACGCGGTGGACCAGACTTCGAACCCGTTTAGCGTTGGCGGTTTTTTTTATGTTTGGTTACTTTGAATACGATTCATAAATAAGAGATGTTGTAATGTTTAGGGAGTGTTATGGGTGATTTTGGTCATTCTTCGTAGCACTACGGAAGCTGGAGGTCAATGAATGTTTTGCAAAGGGTTTCGAGTATTTTTGCTAAGCTTTAGAGATCAAAGATGGCAAAAGATGCTTGTTGTATTGATTCTCCGCTTAGGATTTTTTGTGCGTGCATATTTTCCCTTTAAGCTTGGTATTTATACATGAGTTTCATGATTATCCCTCCAAGAATTGGATATATCATGATTATCCGTAGAATATATGCATATTTATCTAAAATACATGTCATTATCTATTAGTTGGAAAAGCGAAAATAAAGGAGAGGCGGTCGTCGGCTGGCTTCTGGCTTCCGGCCATGCTTGCTCGTCTAGCTTATGGCTTCCGGCTATGGAATGTCGTCTGGCTTCCAGCTTCTAAGCATTCCCCTGGCTTGAGGTCTTACTGTTGTACTCCATCTAAGTCTGGAGAATTCCCATGACCTAAATTACTCCCAACAGTTTGCCCCTTATTGCACAGGTTTGATCTGAAACTGTGGAATAACATGTATTCCAGGTGGCTTAGGCAAGAAGCCAGGAGTCGCACTGCCTTTTTAGCTTTGACTTGCTCCACCTCTGCTTTCCTTAAGTGTTTTCTCGCTTTTGGTTCAAGTTGTACCAGGTAATGAGCATTGCTACGACGGGAGGTTGCGTCTAGCTCTTTGTCATCTGGCCTTGGACTTCGACTTTTGGATTCTTGCGAACCGCTTGAAGCTTTCAAGGGGGATTATTTTGAAAAATTATTAGATGTTTGACTTGGTGAGAAAGGGAGCTTATAGCTGTTGGCGAAGATTGATGAAGATTTGAAGAGGGAGAATATAGCCATTATGCTTCTCGCAAGATTCGCGCCAATGATTAGACGCGTGTGGCTCGTTTGATTTCTCCTCTTTCTTTTAAACCAACTCTTCTTTCATCTTTGGCATTTTTGCCTCATCTTCTTTCTCTTCCTAGAATTCTTGATCCATCTTCTTCCCTTTTCTTACCAAAATTTTGCTCTCGGAATCCCTTCCAAGCTTTCGATCCGCGATTCTTAAGGTTAGATCGTCTTCTTCCCTCTTCTTTTCGCTTCTTTTAGGGTAGGTTCTTGAAGTTGGAATTTAGGATTTCAAATCAACCTTAGCTTTTAGGTCTTTCTTGACCCGATCAATTCCTAGACCTAAGATCAAAATTTTCTTGAACTCAGACATGACTAGCTCCGGTGAGGACTTTTCTCCGATGGCCTCATCCTCTGTTAGGGCCCGTGGTCGGAGGAGGTGTTTAATTAGAACTAGCCCATCTCCTGAGGTTGAGGGATCTTCCGAGGACACGGAGATCCCTGAGGCTAACCCGCTGCCATTGCGATCTGTTGCGGGTCTGGAGCTCATGACGGTTGGCCCCTTCTCGAATGTAAACTCTGAGCTCTTGGAGGAATGGAGGCAGAAGAACTCCATTAGGGCAGATGTCCACTTGAGACTGCCTGGTCAAGGCGAGAGGGCTTCTGAATGCCTAGGAGATGAGATAGCCATGTACGAGGGCTGTTTCGAAGCTGGAGTCAAGGGCGTGATGCCTGACCTGGTTGAGAAAGTCTCGGAGCACTTTAACATTTGCCCTTCCCAGTTTAACCCGCCGACCTAGAGGATCCTCAATGCTCTCCAGATCCTAAACAGGTTCCACGGGCTAGATCTCGGCGTTGATGAGCTCCTTTACTCCTACTCTTTTCCCTATATTCTTCCGGGGAAAGGTAGATATTACTTCCGGCCTCGCGCTGGTGCTCCTTTGGTACTGGAGTTAGAGAGGGAGGAGAGGGAAGGGGCGGCCTTCACTAAGCATTGGGCCAAGAAGTTTGTCTTTATGAGAGTCGAGACTTCCCCAGGGTTCTCTACTCTTTGGAGATTCACTGGTAGGCTTAGGATGTTTCTGCTTCCAGTTTGGTTACTAACCCTTTTATCTTTTTCCTTTTGTAGAAGCATCTACAAAGAAGTCGGAGGCGGGCAAGGAGAGGGTGGAAGAGGTTTTAGAGATCCCTGCTGAGGAAAGGAGTATCCCATTCCTTTTGAGTGAAGAATCATTGAACCAAAGCAGCGGGAGAGGTTGCCTTCTTGCTTACTTCTTCCTTTGTTTATTTACATCGTGTGGGTTTCTTGATTGATATTTTGTCATCTTGCAGGAAGCATGTTAGGATCTGAGTGTAAGGCGCTAGAGGACTTTAAGAGGGGTCAGGCGGCAAGAAAGGCAAAGTTGTTGTCTGGGAGCAAGGCTCCAGAGGTGGTGGAGATCTCTGAATCTCCTTCGGTTGGGTCCAATAGAAAAGCGGCCCAAAATCTACCGCCTCTAGCAAGAAGCAAAGAGGTCCTCCAGCCAAGCAGCCTTCTTCCTCCATCGACGATCTTGATGCCGCCTTGGCGCATTTGCAGGAATCTATCTTCCCTACTCTCCCTTCTGACCCCCTAGCTCTGGTGATCTGGGCATCTTTGTCCAGGTCCAAAAGGGGCTAGTCAAGGTACTTGACCTGCCATTGGCACCTGGCTACTGTCTGACTGCTCTCTTTTTATTTTGACGAACCTTCCTTCTCTTGTTGCTCAGCTCGCGGCCTCTGTATTCCATGCCAAGGATCAGGTTGCCACTGAGGTGATCGCTGCATGAAGGGCTCAGGTGGAGGATTACCTTGCCAAGCTGAAGGCAGAGAAAGACAGGTCGGCTAGCTTGGAGAAAGAGCTAAAGGAGATGAAGGGTCTGCTCCGGGGGTTGGAGTCAGATAAGGAGAAGGCGACAGAGAAGGTTCTCAGCTTGACTGAGGAAGAGGTGAAGCTGGAAGAGGAGCAGGGTAACCTAGACTACCGGGTGGCCACATTTATGAACGATATGTCCATGGCCGTCAATGGAGCCAGGATATGGTGGCGCTGGGAGATAGTCCGAGACTACCTCAAGGGTGAGGCCAAGTCTTGGAACTTGCAGGAGGAGTTTGAAAACTACAAGCTAGTGGCGATTACGGAGGCCGAGGAAAATGCCCTCGAAGCTCCCACCTTTGAAGATTAACCGACAATTCCTCCTGCCCTGGCTTCTACTCCTCTAGCTGCCTCTGAGCCAGCTGTTGGGAAGTCTGCCTCTTCTGATACTCCAGCTGCCTACCCTCCAGACCCGGAATTAAGAAAAAGGTTGCTCTCCCCTTGAGGGATTTTATTTTTTTTTGTTGGTGGTGTGCCCCAGCGTGGGCTTACTCTTGCCCCTTGTGGGCTTTGTAATGACTTTATGGCCTTAGTGGTCTTGATTCTTGGGTGGCCTTCTTGGTCTTATTTTCTTTTTGCCCTTCGGGGCTTTAGATCTTATCTCATGGCCCTTTGTGGCTTTTATGAATATTTCTTTTAGCTCTCTATTGTCTTTTTGCCTTAGCAAGCTTTTGACTTAGATTCAGAGATGATGCCTAGGTAGGCTTCTTGTCATTAGCACTTTGGTCGGCTAGCTCTTGCTATTAGCCTCTGGCCTTTGCTTTAACCAGCTGGCTTCTAACTACGAGCTTCTAGCCTCGTTTCCTTGGTCGGCTGGCTTTCAGCCTTGAGCCTCTAGACGTTATGCCTTGGTCAGCTAACTTTCAGCCTTGAGCCTCTGGCCGTTATACCTTGGTCAGCTAGCTCCTAGCTTTGGGCTTTCAGCCTCTTTGGTTTGGGCGTTGGGTTCTGGTTTTGAACCTCTAGCCTTTGTGCCTTGATCGGCTATATGGCTTCTTGTTTTGGACCTCTAGCCTTTGTCGATATCACAGCTATTTGACTTCTGGCGTATTGGCCTCTATTCTTCGTCGTGTTTTGCGAGAGTTCTTGAGTTCCAAGTTGGGATAATCTCATTATCATTCGTTTTTTTTAGGGAGCTCAGCTTCCTGTCCTTAGACAATTTTTAGATTCCCAAGACGCATTTTTAGCCTCTTGATACCCAGAGGTACCTTCTTGCTTCTTGGCATTCTGTTACCCGGAGGTAACCACTTGCTTGCGTTTTTTTGGCCTCTTGACACCTCGAGGTATCTTCTGACACTTTGGCATTCAGCTATCCGGAAATAACTGATTTGTGCTTTGCTGCGGTCTGCTTCCTGCAGTGAAGCCACTCTCGGTCTTATTGGTTTTGCTGGTATGAACCTTCCCTGCAAAGGGGTCCCAGTGCCAGACTTTTCTTCTACCTCCCACGTCTGGGTAAGTAGGTATGGGTGATACTCCTGTGCTCATACCACATAGTTTTTGCATTTACTGCGGCCTGGTAAGCAAGGTTAAGCTTTTTTTGCTTTCTGTTCAACGCTCCGCTTTTCGGTTGGCCACTCGCTGTTTAAGCAGAATAAAAATTTTTGTCTCTTGCTTTCTTTCGGGTGTTTTCTCTTGTTCAAGTAGAGTTTCTTTCTCTTTTTGAGCCTTTCGCTTTTGCTTTGGAATGGTTCGTTGCTTGTGTTACTCCTTTATTGAGGAGTAATCGTTCAACTTATTTGCCCCTTGCTTTTTGCTTTGGCTTTGAAGGGTACGTTGTCTATGTTACTCTTTTGTTGGGGAGTAATCATTCAACTTATTTGCCCCTTGCTTTTTAACTAAATTTTCTCGTGAGAAAGCAGGTTTTTTTTTATTGATGGGTATCCGTCCTTAGACGTATCATGATTACATAAAAAGATGTAGAAAAATTCAAAATCCAAAACAGAAAACGTATTTGGGGTTTGATCGTCCGGGTCAGGGGCGTTGCTCTAGAAGAAGTATAGACCTTAGGTGTAACGCATTACAGTTATTTGCCTGTACTTTTATGTACCTGTCTTGTAAGTTGAATGCCCCTGCTCCTTTGACTTCTACGTTGTAGTATGGTCCTTCCCAGCCAGGTGCCAAATTTCCCGCGGCCTTGTCCCTGGTATTCTCAAAGACTCGACGCAGCACCCATTCTCCTTGTTGGAATGTTCGGGTTCGTACCTTCTTGTTGTAGCTGCGAGCTACTTCTTCTTGGTACTTCCTTTTTCGGATTCTTGCAGCTTCCCTTTTTTGTCAGAGAGATCCAGGGACAAAGCCATCACCTCTTCATTTTCTCTTGGGATTAGAAGCTTTGACGTGGCTGTAGGGACACTAACTTCGAGTGGGGACACTACCTCTATTCCGTAGACAAGGGAGAAAGGTGTTTTGCCTATTGAAGTCTTAATGCTGGTTCGGCATGCCCATAGGGTAGCTGGAAGCACTTCGACCCAGTTGCCTTTGGCGTCGTCCAGCCTCTTTTTCAGAAGGTTGACTACCGTTTTGTTGGTGGATTCGGCTTGCCCATTGGATTGCGGATGTCTTGGAGTTGTGAAACTCAGCTTTAAGCCCCAATCTTCGCAAAAATTCTTGAAGATTTTGTTTGTGAATTGCGGACCTTTGTTTGTAACTATCTCTTGAGGCGTTCTGTATCGTGTTACCACATTTTTCCAGAGGAACCTCTTGATTTGGACATCTGTAATCTTACTTAAGGCTTCTGCCTCCACCCACTTGGAGAAGTAGTCTGTGACTACCAGAAGGTACTCTAGCTGCTCGGGTGCTGTCGGAAATTTTGCCATGATGTCCATTCCCCACTTCATGAATTACCATGGAGAGCATATAGCCTTGAGGTTTTCCGGGGGTAGCTTGGATACCTGGGCGTGCCTTTGGCATTTATCTCAGTGCTTGGCCATCTGGAGGGCGTCTTGGGCCATTGTAGGCCAGTAGTAGCCGGTCCACTTGGCTCTTATCACCAAGCTTCTTCCGCTAGAGTGGTATCCGCATTCGCCCTCGTGCAGCTCCTTGAGGACTAGGTCTGCGTCTTCCGGCTTTATGCACTTGAGGTATGGACCCGAGAAGGATCTTCTAAAGGGCTTTTCGTGGACCAGGTAGTAGTACGGTGTTTGCCTTTTGATCTTTCGGCATTTGCTCCTCAAGTTGGGAAGGACGTCAAATCTTAGGTAGGACGTAATGGCTTCATCGAGGTTTCTTCCTCTTCTATGTTAGAGACTTGGGGCCCTTCGGCATCTTTGTCAGTAGCCGACTATTGGAGGAGCAGCAAGGATACGCTAGTCGGCTCCGTTGTTTTTAGGGCTGAGGCCAGGTTGGCCAGGGCGTCTGCATGCAAGTTTTGTTCCCTTGGGATCTGCGTGAGTTTGCATGCTTTGAACGACTCGACGAGCCTCTTGGCTATGGTCAAGTACTTGGTCATGCTAGCGTCTTTTGCCTGGTAATCGCCTTGCGTTTGGCTTACAATCAGTTGGGAGTCACTGTAAACTTGCAGGTTTTCTATTCCCAAGTCTTTTGCAGGGCTGAGTCCCGCAATTAAGGTTTCATACTCACTTTCATTATTGGTGGCTTTGAAGTTGCATCTTACTAGTCTTGATACCACTTCTCCTCTTGGTGAGATGAGCACGAGGCCTATGCCTCCCCCTCGTATATTGTTGGATCCGTCCACATAGAGTTCCCACTCTTCTTCGACTTTATTTTCTTGTTGGATCCTGACCTCTTCTTCTGCCCCTGGTATCATCGGCGGGGAGAATTTTGCTATAAAGTCTGCTAGGACCTGTGATTTGATCACCGTGGCCGGGCGGAAGATTACGTCTTACTCGCCATGTTCCACTGCCCACTTGGCTAGTCTTCTGGATACTTCTGGCTTGTGGAGTACGGATTTGATAGGGAAGGGCGTGACGACTATCACTGGATGAGCCTGGAAGTAGGGGCACAGCTTTATGGCCGAGATGACCAAGGCGAGACCCAGTTTCTCCAGGTGTATATAGCGAGTCTTAGTGTCCAGAATAGATTTACTCACGTAGTACACCGGACGTTGCTTGCTTTCTTCTTCTCTCACCAAGACGGCACTCACGATGTGCTCTGAGACGGGAAGGTATAGGAGCAGAGGCTCTCCGTCTTGGGGCTAGGAGAGAAGAGGTGGCGTTGTGAGATGTTCCTTGAGTCTGACTAGGGCGTCTTCGGCCTCTTGGTTCCATTCAAATTTCCTTGTGAACTTAAGGGCTTCAAAGAATGCATGCAGCTTGTCGGACAGCCTGGATATGAATCTTCTCAAGGCCACCATTCTTCCTATGAGCTTCTGGACGTCCCGTGGAGTCTTAGGCGAAGGGATTGCTTGGATCGCCCTTATTTGCTCTAGGTTTGCTTCAATGCCCCTGTATGTGACTATGTACCCCAAANGGTTGAGCTTCATGTTATACTTCCTCAAGGTAGAGAAGGCTAGTTGCAGGTGGGCTATGTGGTTTTTCGCGTCTAAGAACTTGACCAGCATATCGTCTATATAGACTTCCATGGTCTAGCCGATTTGGTCTGCGAACATCATATTGACTAGCCTCTGATAATTGGATCCTGCATTCTTCAACCCAAAAGACATTACCTTGTAGCAGTAGATTCCGCGAGAACTCATGAAGGATGTCTTTTCCTGGTCATCCGGGTCCATGAGTATTTGATCTTTTCCTGGTCATTAGCTGGTGTCCAGTTGTGGCATCTACCAGTTTATCTATGTGAGGCAGTGGAAATGGATCTTTGAGGCAAAATTTGTTTAGATCCGTGAAGTCTATGCAGACCCGCCATTTGCCGTTTTTCTTCCAGACCACGACGACGTTTGCTAGCTAATCCGGGTAGTGGACCTCCCTAATGAATCCAGCCGCCGGGAGGTTTATGACTTCATCGTTGATGATCTGGTCTCGTTCAGGCACGAACTTCCTCCTTTTTTGCTTGACTGTCGGGTATGAGGAATCTACTTGCAGCTTGTGGACTATGACTTCTGGGTCTATTCCAGGCATATCCATGTGAGACCAGGCGAAGCAGTCTGCGTTGGATCTAAGAAAGTCTATCAGCCTTTGGTGTATGCCTTCCAGTAATCTTGCCCCTATTTTGAGGTTTCTGTCTTGTTCTCCGGGTACCAGAGGGACGTCGTCCAGCTGTTCCACTTCCGGCTCTTCAGTATGCAATGCGGGAAGTGGCTTCTGTAATTGCAATAAAGGAGCCATATTTCCCTTCAAGGTGGTCTGGTAGCATGGGGTTGGAAACTTGAGTACTTAGTGCAAGGTTGATGGCACTGCTCTCATCTCGTGTATACAGGGTCTGCCCATGATCATGTTGTAGGTGGAGGGACAGTCTATGATAGAAAACTTAGTGGATAAGTTGATTCCTCCGGCGCAAACCGGGAGTGTTATTTCTCCAATGGTCTGCTTGACTTCCCCATTGAAGCCCACTAGCGGCGTGGTCTTCTCTATCAAGGCTTCGTGGGTCAGACTTAGGTCCGTGTATGCCCCCTGTAAAAGTACGTTTTTAGAGCTTCCAATGTCGATTAGTACTCTCTTCACCAAACAATTTCCCACCGACAAGGAGAAAACTAATGCGTCATGATGCGGTGTCAGGATTCCGTCTTGTCCTCCAGCCGTGAAACTTATGACTTCCTGGTTGAGATTATGGCGCTTGACTTCCGGTGTGCTATGATTGTTTTTAGCGAGCCTTGTACTTTTCTTGGCAGCGGCGTGTGTGATGCCACTTATCTCTAAACCCCCAGATATGACATTGATCACCCTATTGTGTCTTGGGAAATCAGGTGCTTGACGGCCGCCTGTAACTCCTTCTTCCTAGTTACCCAGCATCTCGTTACCCCTGTTGAAAAGGAATTCTCGTAGGTATCCCTTCTTAAGCAGCTCGTTGACTTCTTTTCTTAAGGATATACAATCCTCTGTTCTGTGACCGTGGTCATTATGGAAGTCGCACCATTTGTTTGGATTCTAGTGGCTGTCAGGTGATCTCATCTTCTGGGGCCATTTGACTTGGCCTCCCACCTCTTTCAAGACTCCTACCAGCTCCGCGCTCGATAATGACAGGTTGGATACGTCCGGCCAGGTATGGACCGAGGGGAATCTATTGACGTCTGGCTTTCCTAAAGGTTTGTGCCCTTTGGCTCCCTTCTGTCTATCGTCTCTGGTAGGTCTTTGGTAGGGCTTGTCATCCATGGCCGTCTTCTCAATCCTCATGACCTGAGATTCTTGCCTGGAAAGCAGATCTTCTACCCATTTGATCTGCGTCTGGGCGCTGGAGAGAACATCCTCCATTGTTCTGCATTGATACTTGGTGAGCTCCTTGTATAGGTCACCATCAGGCAGGAGTCCCCTCTTGAAGGCAGAAATCGCGGTAGCAACACTACAGTTCGAAATGGTAACTTTCTGATTGTTGAAGCGGTGAAGGTAGCTCCTGAGCGGCTCTACCTTACGCTGCCTAATCTCATAAAGGTCATCATAGGACTTGGGAGTCACTCTACTGCTGGCAAATTGCTCCACAAACATATCAGTTAGATGAGCAAAGGATCTTATGGTTCTAGTTGGGATTGATATGAACCATTGCAAGGCGGCCCCTGTCTGGCTAGATCCAAACCCCTTGCACATGGCGGCTTCCTTGTGCTCCTTTTGGATTGCCACAGTAAGCATCTTCTGCTTGTACTGCGCAATGTGATTGTCCGGGTCAGAAGTCCTGTCGTACGGCCTGACGAATGGGAAGGTAAACTTCTTGGGCATATCGGTGAGGGCGATCTCCTCTGAGAAGGGAGTGTCCGCGTAGGAGCTTAGAACGCTCTTCATCAAGGGAGGTGAGAAGCCCGGAAGTCGCTCGATCACCGATTGCAACGCCTCAAATTTGCTAGAGAACATCTGCTCCAGACGTCAGGCTTCATCAGAGAGTGGGGCGAGGCCTACGGCATGTGGCTCCTCTATATCCATCAGGTCTTCTTGCTCTTGGGAATGGTTTTGGTCATCTTGGTTCCCCGCTGCTGCTGGGTTTTCTCCCTCTCCCAGGTTATTGGTTTGAGGAGTTTCTAGAGTTGGTATCCGGGGTACCTTGACTCTAAACCTGTGGTTTGTGGCTCGATTCGCTGTCAAAGCCGAGTTTGCCTCTCTGAGGGTCTCGTTCTCCAGCTCTAACTGCTACAGGCATTGCGCGTTCTCTTGGAGTGTCTTGGCATGAGTCTCCATCTACTGTCTCATGGTCTGAAGCTCTGCAGCTGCTGCATCAGCTCCACTTGGTGTGTGATCTCTTCGAAACTGCTCCATCTCTCCTAGTCTCTTTTGAAAAGTCTCTAGTTGAGATCACATCTCCTCGTAGGTGAGCTCTGCTCGTGTTGGTGTGATTTTTGCTGATTCATGATTATCTCCAACCATCGTCACGTAGTTGTTTTTGAAAGCTCCCCTCCTTCAAGCGCCAACTGTTATGGATGATTTTGGTCGTTCTTCGTAGCACTACGGAAGTTGGATGCCAGTTAATGTTTTGCGAAGGGTTTCGAGTGTTTTTGCTAAGCTTTAGAGATCAAAGATGGCAAAAAGATGCTTGTTGTATTGATTCTTCTCTTACGGTTTTCGTGCGTGCACGTTTTCCTTTAAGCTTGGTATTTATACAATAGTTTCATGATTATCCCTCCAAGAATTGGATATAGCATGATTAACTGTAGAATATATGCATATTTATCTAAAAGACATGTCATTATCTATTAGTTGGAATAGCGAAAATAAAGGAGAGGCGGTGGTCGTCTGGCTTCTGGCTTCCAGCTATGGGACGTCGTCTGGCTTCCTGCTTCTGGGCATTCTCCTGGCTTGATGTCTTACTGCTATACTCCATCTAAGTTTGGGTAACTCCCATGACCTAAATTACTCTCAATAGGGAGTATGTTCCCTATTTTAAGTCGTGTTCGTGTTTTGGCCAAGTGTGGCCACTTTCTATCTATTGGGGTCGGCCGTATGTGGCTTCGAAACTCCGTCATCTTGCGGTTTAGTGTTAATAAACGGTGTTTTTATTTCTATTTGATAATGTGTGAGTAGTGTTGCGTAAGTGGAGACAGATTATGAGTTTTCGTCTCATATTCATTCCTTGAAAGATCGCTATATTCGTTATTAGTTTCGGGTGCGAGTTTTTGAGAGACTTAATCTTTCAGATTCTTATAAACACAAACATAGGCAAAGAGATAAATTTTGGGATCTCGTATCGGTTAGATACTATGTCTTGAGATGCTTGAGACCAGTGTGTTGGTTTTAGGGAAAGACCTAGGTTTACTCTCAGTTTTAGGGCTTGCGGTGACTAACCTCGGCTTACGTTTCCCATTTTCGATTTCGACCTGGTTCCGTCTCGATATTGAAGTCTGCGATAAGTTCTTGGCTTATTTGACTTGCATCAATCAGGAATCGACCATCTCTCCAAAGACAATTTCTAAGTCGTCTAGAAGTGCTGACCAAAATTTCAGATTTCCTTTATAGCGTGCTATTATCCTAGTCGGATGTATGAGAACCCATTCTTCGTGAAGAGTAGGTTAAGGTGAAAGATTAGTTCGTCCGTCGGGGCCAATCGACGAGTGCAAAATTGGGACAAATACTTGCCCTTTTCCCAATAGGGGTTTGATAGTCTTGCCACTATTTTTAGAAGTTTTTGATCGAGCTCGGTATTGTGCTTCTCGGAAATTCGCAACGTCACGCTTCTTCCGAAAGTTTTTCCGTTTTGTGGTAGAATGTGTTGGTGAACACGTTATAGTCAAGATTCGATAAGAAAGGTTTTCTCGTATGATTTCCGTTTTTGGATTATACGAAAAATAAAAAGCAAAAATTTAATGTCGAAACGTATCAAAAAGTGTCGAGTACAAAGTGTGGGAGTATATGAGTATACGTACACCCACTCCCCCCCCTTTTTTAGAGAGGTGGACAGCTTACCTCCTCTTGCGAAGAGCTGCCTACGTATCTCTTTTGAGGATCAAGCCGTCCCGTAGTTCAGTTTGTTGTCGTGAGTGATTACTCGTTTGGCAGAGTTGTGTTGGCCGTTTCAGTCTCGATGACTTTAGTTGGGTCGAATATTTCCTCTGGTGTCGAGGGCATTGCTTTGTCAGGAATGTTGGGCTAGAAAGTTTGTTTGTTTCCTTCGGACTGAGTCGTTTCTTGAGTTGACGATTCTGGCACGTCTTTTTCCAAAGTTTCTTCGGCTGACAGCCAACTTGTCTTCATTCGTTTGGGTTTGGCCATGGGCGTCATTGCGACTTGCCTTAGCTTATGCTCGGCTAGGAAGCAGAGTCGTGACTGTTTTTGGGATCCCCAGATTGTGGCGAATCCGTAGGGAGTCAGGAATTTAATGCCCAAATGGTAGGTCGATAAGACAACCTTCATGGATGGCAGGATGGTCGACGACCGCAAAATTAACGACTTTCGTGATCTCCTTGGCCATCACCGGAAGCTTGATCGATTCGAGTGTCATTGACGTCATTCCGGAGAACCCAGGAGTTGTTTCGGTGCGGGTGTGACCTCAGATAAGTCGAAGTTCATCCTGTTGAGGGTATCGTGGAAGATGATATCGATGGTACATCCGGTGTTGATGAGGACCTTGGCGACTTCGAGATCTTTTATGACGAGGTCGATTACGAGGGGATCATTGTTACGCGATTGTTTTTGCAAACAAAAGACAACAAAGCTTTAAAATTTATAAGCTCGTTTCCTAATAATCACACAATCCGCAAGTGCACGGATAGGCTATTGTAGTACTTTGGGGTTGAACCACAAGGAGAAAACCTTAGCTAGATAAGTTCAAACTTTAAGAATACACAAGCGTTCTTAAGCTAGCGAATAGAAAAAGGGGGTTTTGGTTTTTGTGATTTAACGAAATCAAATCAAGGAAACATAAGTAGACAAAGAAAGTAAAGCATAAAGCAAAAACTTAAATAAATAAGCAAGTAAAGGCAATAAGATAAAAATGGATCTTGGGATGATGGTTATAGGTTCGGATTCAATCTAGAGATGTATGCAAATGCAATATGTTCGTAAACTAGACTCTAGACCCAAACTAATGCATTCTAAGCAAACAACAAAGACCAAACCCGGAAATGAGGTTTGCAAGCGGGAACTCAAAACCAAGATAAGAAAAGTAATGTCTTATCCCATATGTCCTCAAAACAAGTAAAATGGTGCAAATATCATATAAGATTCTAAGTACTTTTCCATGATCATCACAAAACTCACTCTTAGAATGTAAGCTAAGCATCCATAGATTATCTCATCCCCAATTCCTTTTTACATTCAATTAAGCTAAGGAGTGAGTTCTTTACTTATTGGAAATGTATCTTATCCATTCGGTTTGGAGTTCAAAGAAGGGTTTTAATGTAAAGAAGTGTAAAAAGAAGAGGGTTCACTCGATTTTTGAATTGGTTTCTCTCAAACAAAGTAGTGCAAGACACTAGACAAAAGCAAGGTGGTAGCCGAACAATTTACGCATACAAAGCATTTACTTCCTCTAATTGTTCCACCGCTTTACTTCCTAAGGATCTAGACACTTATTTAACATAATTACCCATCCTAAATCTAGAAACCATAAGCCTTTATTGAACCAAAATCACTCATTCCTTTTCTTTCTTTTTGTGGACAACTAGAGATTCTTAAACTTTTAGACTTCTAAGCTACTAACCTTCTTTTGTATTTTAAGAGCCACTATCCAATCACTTGGATTCTTGTTTCTTTTTCTCTTAAGGGTGGACTCTCTAAGCTTTTAGTTTTCTAAGGTTAGAGTTTAAACTTATTACATATCTCTAGTGTCTTTTTCTTTTACTTCTTTTTCTTATCTTTTTTGATTTTTCACCTTCTTTCTTTTTTTATTTAAACAACCTATGATCATATAAGCACTAAGGAACATATACTTGACTCAATACTCACTAACCATTCCCAAGACTTAGATAAACCCAAAACCATAAAGATTTTCCCCTCCAATAACTCTTGTTAGCCTTAAAGTGAAGCTAACTCTAAGAAGTATCTTCTTTGTCGTTCAACTTCATTTCACTCGTTTTTTTGCCCGAGTGTGAACATTCCTAAAGAGGCCTCACATATCAAAATAATAGGGGATTCTTAACGAAATGTTTAAGGGTTCATAAGGGTAGGTTACTACTCTAAAGATGAGAGTAGCCATTTGAGCTAAAATAGAGTGGTAAAAGATGGTTAAAACATAGGTCAAATGTAGTTATTTCCCATGGTCAAGTATGACAAATCCCAAAAGCAAGATGCTAGAATTAATTAAAAAGCCATCTTAGATAGGAATTGATTCAAGAGATAATCTACTTCAACATTCGCAGAGATCTTTCTAGTGGTCAATTCCGATCAAGGATTTTCCTAAGACAAAAAGAGGTCTAGGCAACATCTTACTTCTAGTGAGGGCATTATTCATTTAGCAAAACTTAACCATCTATGAGATTATTTCATCATTGTTCCTTATGCAAAATGCAATCATGTATCTTTCTACAAACTAAGTATTCACAAATGCATGCAATCTATATGCAAAGCTTTGAAAATCTTTTTGGATTTTGTGAAAAAAATTTCAATTTTTATGGTTTTTGATGTCATAACTATCTACAATGCAAGACTCAATATGCATGAAAAGAAAACAACAAAACTCAAAATAGCATTAGTACTAAGCCTCTCCCTTGGACTTAAACTTCACCGTCTCGGTGAACTTTAAACCGCGAGAGTGACTCATTAAAAACGCATAAGAAAACCGAAAATATGCAATGGTATATACAAGGGGTTGTAGGTGTACCTTTTGATAACTCATATATATGAGTGTCTTGATGAATCGATGGATGGCTCGGGGTCTTTATTATGAGGTCCATGGTGGTATCATTCTTTGTTTCGTCCATATTTGGTAATATAGTTTCATAGCTCTTTGTGGTGAAGCCATTTTTTAGTGCCTACACTTAAGAATGTAGACAAAGTGAATACAAAAAATTAAAGAACACAATGAAACAAGCAAAAAGGATTTGGCTGTAAATCGAATAGAGCAATTAAGGACAAATAATCATATGATTCGATTTTTTAGCAATTCCCTAATGCTACTTCATGATCCTAAATGCAATGTACTCATGCAAAACCAAAATGCCATCATTCCAAGACGTATATTTTCGGCCATTAAGCATTTGATTTTTCACTTTCTAAACTTATGACTTTGTTTGATGCTTACTAAACTACCAAGTTCAAAATCCATTCGATACCTTTTCAAGAACATTCCTAAATTTAAACATGTTGTGCACTTAATATAATATGCCAAAATTCAAAATCATGGATAAAACTCAAAGTTGTGATTGCAAGTATGCACAACAAACCAATCATTTAAACAAACATCACAATGCAAGCCATGTAAGAATCAAATATAAACTTTCCTTTCATCAATTCATAAAGATCAATATTTCAAGAGATGAAGAACATCTCTAAAATTTCTCCAAATTAAGTAAGTGATACATGATTCTAAGCATATCTAGCACCCATTGCACATATGAACCAACAAATTCAAGTTTTCCCAAAAATTGAAAATTTAAGCACTATTCACTTCAAGAACACACTTTTAATTCATGCATTTCTAGTTGTTTCCAATTGATTTTAGCCCATGAAAATTTGACAACTACGCTCTTTCTACTCAAGAATTCCACAATACATCAATAAATCTCCATACCCATAGAAATCAAAAATTTCAAGAGAATTGAGAGGGTTTTGAAATT
>OVAN01004591.1:0-25485 GCA_900406275.1 Anastatica hierochuntica
AATCGAATGAAAACGCAAAACTGTTAAGTAAAATTGAGCAAGGGTCTCACACTTAGCTCTCTTATCTCATGGTCATATGTCTCCAGAATATTGGTCTTTTGCGTTTGCTACCGTTGTATATTTAATTAATCGTCTTCCTAGTGCTCCGCTAAATTCTCGTATTCCCTTTGAAATTCTTTTTCAGGAAAAACCAAATTATTCCAAAATCCATGTTTTTGGGTGTCTGTGTTATCCATGGTTAAGACCATATGCTTCAAATAAACTAGACTCTCGATCTACTCCCTGTGTTTTTGTTGGATATTCATTGAGCCAAAGTGCATATTTATATTATGATGTGGCTAATGCTAGACTTTATTCATCATGTCACGTTCAGTTTTTCGAAACAGAGTTCCCCTTCTCCATTCACAAAAATCTTTCGCCGTATCCTTCAATCCAACAACCGGATTTCTCTCCTTTGGTTGTGCCTCTTCCGTCGCCCTCTCCACCAGCTCCGCCGCCACTCATCGCCGTTCAAGGTGCCACCGAGCTTCCTGGTAATACTTCCTCACCCTCGATATCTTCTGAGGAATCTCCTATGATAGAACACTCCTCAGCTGCTGCTTAGTCATCTTCTTCTTCTCGCGACTCTGGCTCCTCCTCTGGCACAGATTCTGCCTCACTCGCAATAGTTCCGGTGACCTCTGTTTCTGCTCCGGTATCGATAAATCAGCACAAGATGGTCACTAGATCGAAAAACCAGATAACCAAACCGAATCCTCGGTATGCTCTCAGCATTACGATACCGCGCGGTTTGGACACAGAACCGAAAACTTATCTTCAAGCTCTTAAAGACAAACGCTGGCATAACTCGATGGGTTCTGAAATCAATTCTCAGGTTCAACATGGTACTTGGCTTCTTGTTCCTCCTGATCCTAGTTATAACCTGGTTGGATGCAAGTGGGTTTTTCGAATAAAGAGGAATGCAGATGGCTCTATTGAACGGTATAAATCGCGGTTGGTTGCTAAAGGTTACAATCAAAGGTCGGGCATTGATTATTTCGACACTTTCAGCCTCGTCGTCAAGCATCCCACTCTTCGCATTGTCATTGGTCAAGCGGCTGCACGTGGTTGGGTCTTGCGGCGACTTGACGTTAACAATGCTTTCTTGCAAGGGTACTTGGATGAGGATGTGTATATGGAGCAACCTCTTGGTTTTGAAGACAAAGAAAAAACTGATTATGTCTGCAAATTAATTAAAGCAATATACGGTCTCAAGCAAGCGCCACGAGCCTGGTATACTGCTCTTTGCACTTTCTTACTTGAGTGTGGTTTTTACAATTCTGTTGCGGATACACCGCTCTTTGTTCTTCAAAAAGATGGTATTATTCTTTGTGTATTGGTCTATGTCGACGATATAGTGGTAACCGGAAACTCAGAAGCACATGTTCAACGGTTTATTGAGATGCTTTCGGAATGATTTTCTCTCAAGGATTTGGGTGAGCTGAGCTACTTCCTCGACATTGAAGTTGTGCGTACAGCAACGGGTATTACACTTACTCAAACAAAATATATCAACGATCTTTTGCACAGAATGAATATGGTCTCTGCTAAGCATGTATCTACGCCGATGGTGGATAATCCCATCCTCACGGTCAACTCTGGTCGTCTCTTAGATGATCCTTCTGAGTATCGGTCTATCATTGAAAGTCTTCAATACTTGCTCATTACGCGGCCTGATATATCTTATGATGTTAACAAACTCTCTCAATATATGCATGCGCCGAGAGAAGATCATTGGATGGGTGCGAAGAGAGTCATGCGCTATCTTTGTGGTACAAAGAAAATGGGACTATTCTTCTTATCATCTAACTCGATGCAGGTCCATGCTTTCTCTGATGCAGATTGGGCAGGTGATCGAGATGGTTATGCCTCTATTGGTGCATATTTGGTTTACATTGGCAAACATCTTGTCTCTTGGTCTTCCAAGAAACAAAAGAAAGTAGCACGTTCATCTACGGAAGCTGAATACAAGTCAGTTTCGGGCACATCTTCCGAGGTTGAATGGGTTCTTTCGTTGCTCGCCGAGATTGGTCTCTCTCCTACAGAGCCACCTGTGATCTATTGTGATAATATGGGAACCACATACTTATGTGTTAACCCTGTTTTTCACTCTAAAATGAAGCATGTTGCGGTTGACTATCATGTCATTCGAGAACAAGTTCAGTCTGGTGCATTGCGTGTTACTCATGTCTCCTCTGCTGACCAATTAGCCGATGCCCTCACCAAGCCTTTGTCGCATGCCAAGTTCACTCCGTTGTGTATCAAGATTGGCCTCTCCTCCCTCGATCCATCTTGAGGAGGCGTATAAAGCAGTTAGAATATACTATTAGAATATCTTGTATATACTCCTAGAATCTCTCATTCTCTTAACCATCTCATTGTATAAATATAATGTAATCATCCTGAATAGATAATTAATACATTGAACATTCATATTGTGCAACTATATGTCATTTTTCACTAAAATAGAGTATCGTGATCATTTGACAATGTGAGAACATGATCATTGCAGTTTCTTAAGAGAGACTCTTAACAATTAAAATAATGATATGATGTCAAAAAAAGAACAATTAAAATAATAATAAAAAAATATAAAAATAAGAAAGAGAAGATAAAAGAGGAAGAATTGTTTCTTCTGTAAGAAACTTTGAAAAATCTCTTTTAGAAACTCTCATCCATATGGCAAGTTTTAATTGGCCAACAATTAATATAATAATTTTTTTAGATACTCATTCAAGTATTAAGTGATGATCATGCTCTGATACATTAGTCTCTACGTCAAATTACTAAAAAATTGAAAGGGAAGAGATGAAGAACGGGTCAAAAATAAAAAATTTTAAAAAAAGAAAGATGAAGATGAAGAAGGATATAGATTTTTGTGTGTAACATAATCCGTCCGATGATACATAGTTTGTGTCTAGTCTAGATATGCGTGTAGTCCATTAAGTCTTTTTAAAAAGTTATTTAAGTTGTATAAATGTTGTGCAGTTATTGTAACACACGCATAAACGAAAACAACATTTCAACTACTACCATTCTTTCTTTTTGCCATTTATTAAGAAGATTTCATCATTTTTTGTTATAGAAAATTTCATTATTTCTTCACATTGTTTCCAAATTTATTAGTTATGTAGTTGAATGCTAAAAATCATCTATCATTCAATTGTAATAACCAATTGAATAGGATGTGATCAGTGCTAGGATAGGGTAATTGGCGATATCACAGTCACTTACCATCTTCTATTACAGCCACAAACTCTCTAATTGATAAATCGATCCGAGACAATCTCAAAGGCTTTTAGATCATTGGGAGTTTACTCTCATGATGATTTACTACAGCTATGGGTTAACAATAGATTTTCCTTTTTTTTTTTTGATTAATTTACAAAAATACACTTAAAAAAAAAGAAATTTTACATTTACACATGTTTTTTAATGGTTCTCAAATATACATCTCTTGTACAAATAGGGTTTAGGGTTTAAGGTTTAGTGATTAGGGTTTAAGGTTTAGCTATTAAGGTTTAAAATTTAGGAATTATGGTTTAGGGTTTAACGTTTAGGATTTCTTTTAGTTTAGGGGTATAATGGTCTTTTTCATTAAAAAGGAGGTGTAAAAATAAAATTTTTTCAAGCAGGAGTATTTTTGAAAAACAGACAATACAAAGGTGTATTTTTGTAAGTCTCCCTTATTTTTTTTGCCAAGGGTTAACAATAGTTCATAAACATCATCATTCGTAATTTCCTTTTGCAGTAAAGTATTAGCATATTTAACAAAAAAAAATCAAATTTTTGTTGGGTTAGATTTCAATACAAGAACAATTTTATCTTTGATTAGTTCATATATTAACATAGAATGACTGTTGACTCTTATGGATCCACAACACAAATATTAGATTATGTACATTCGTACACCCTATATTTTATCTTTAAACTTAACACATAATCTTCTTTCTCTTCCATTTAAAAATTTAACATTCGCTCATTTATTTATAATCTACTATAGTTTTGTTTCATAAAGTTTCAATACTCGTTCCTATTATTTACTTTTATATTAATTCTCCATTAATTTAAGTAGTTTTTTTAAATAAAAAGAGTTAAAATGTAATAAGCAGAATTTTGAATGTTACAAAGGTTATTGTCGGGATAAATATCACGAACAAGATTTTTAAGAGAAGAAGTTTAATGGTAAGATGTTTAGGAGAAAGTTTCTATTTAAGAGAAGAAACAAATGTTTAATTTAGATACAAAAATATCTAAATTAAATGAACAAATCTCTATTTAGAAAATTTGAAAAATTATGAATTATATACTATAAAAGTTAATATAATAAATCAATTTATTATAAATAATTGACGTTAAATAGTTACGATAAGATAAAAATCACGAATCTATAACATCCAATAAAAAGATAAAATGCATCAAAAAATAGACCACATTTTTAGTTCATTCTCTGCATTCCGTTGAATATCGTCGACTTCATATATATATATATATATGAACTTTATCTAGAATAATATAAACTTTATATATATATATATATATGAAAGAGTACAATAGTATTAATGGTTAATTTGGTGAATTTCAATGGGCAAATGATTAATTAAGTTTTGAGAGTGAAAATAATAATAATATAATATTGGGAGTTTTTTACAAAAAAGCTCTCTACTTGTTAACAAAAAAATTAAAAAAAAAGAGAGGATAAAATGGTAAAAAATAATTGGGGTGAGATATGAAAATTAAATTATGTTGGTTTTAGGTTATTGTTAAAATTTCTGAGTATTTAAGTGGGGCCTTTAGGGAAAAAAATCGTAAACGAAATGCTTTTGGGTTAGGAAAAAAAAGAAACATAAAATGAAAATGTAAACACAAAAACAAGAAAGCTTTTAATCATCTTTCTCGTCATTCCTCGGTTTCACTTACGGGATCTGTAAAAAGAAACATAGACACAAAACACAATAAAGTCGCTCTCTTTCTATATTCTCGAAAGATCTCTTCTTTTTCTTCCAAGCTAAAACCCTGAGACTTTTCCAAGTAATTTCTTCTCACCACTTTTCTTTCTGTTTCTTTCTTGGTAAATCCCGAGAAAATTTCCCGTGATTCTGCGTTTTCTGTAACTGAAACTGTTGATTTTGATGTAAAGGTCTCATCTTTTGTTGATTTCGTGGAGATTGAACAAATGGGTTCGCCGATTTTACTGTGCGACGGCTACGATATGCGTCAATTTCTAGCGGGGAAGTCAAACGGCGACGAATCATCGACGGTGACCACCGAGGAAGACGAAGCCGCTGTGTTTTCTGGCGATAGCTTACCCGGAGACGCGGCTGATGAGGAGGAGGAAGAATGTTTCTGTTTTTACTTCGTTAAGCAATTCGCTTACGACGACCCTGAGATTAAGGCCAAGATCGATGAAGCTGATAATGAGATTTATCATTGCAACAGTGAGCGGATTCACATTGCTAATAGCTTGAAATCCAAAAGGGTGAACATTCTTTTTTGTTTTAGTTTGTTGATTTATAACATTCTTGAAGGTATTTGATCACTAGTTTGTTAAAATGGTGTAGGCGGAGAGATTGTCTCTGGTTGCTTCAATGGAGAACTTGATCTCATCACTTGATGATTACGATACAGTATTTCATCATGAGTCGATGTCTATGGAAGCAAACGAGCAAGAAGTGGTCACAGGGGAAATTTACAGCTTGCGCGAAAGACTAAGTGAGATTAAGATGGAAATTGAGCTGTTGGAGCTTCGAAAGGCATGTGTACTTGATCAAAGAGATAAAGCGTTTGAAAGAATTAAGATCTTGAGGATACAACGAGACAAAGGGGTGCGAACTTTTCGTCTCTTCTTGTGTAAAGTATTTCTTTATCAATTCAAATGCTAAAGAATTAAGACGCTGTGTTGTTTTATTGGTTATGTTTTGTTTTGTAGAATGCTGCCTTTTTCCAGAGCCGTGTTGTCATGAAGAAAGCCATAGAATTGGCAGCTTCCGGAAATGTTAGAGATCTTGAAGAACTCTCTAATTCTGAGGTTTACTTTGTCAGACTATTGTGTCTTTGAAATTTATGAGCATTTGTTATAATTTTTTATTTGGTTCTTGTCTTGTTGATAGGTTGATAAATTTATGACTCGTTGGAACAATGACAAGGCTTTTAGGGACGATTACAAGAAAAGAATCTTGCCTTCACTTGATGAGCGAGAGTTGAGTTGTGATGGGCAGATTACGGGCACGGAAGGCGACATAGATACTAAGAATGGAAATGAGACAGGGAGGAAAAAGGCAACAGAGCTCAAGCAGTTTAGTACTGAGGTGGAGAGTGACGATGCTATGGATTTTGATAGCCGGTTGTACGAGAAATTTGGAAAGGAGGAAGAGAAATTAGATGAAGAAACTTTGAAGGAGAAGGAACGAGAGGAGCAGTTAGAGAAAGCTAGGCTAGCGATGGAAAGGAAGAAGAAGCTACATGAGAAAGCTGCTGCTAAAGCTGCCATAAGAGTTAAGAAGGAAGCTGAGAAGAAACTTAAGGAGCTTGAAAAGAAAGCAAAGAAGAAAAAGAAAAAGGCAGCGTTTATCTCTTCTCCTTCGGATGTAAACCGAAAAACAGAGACAATGACCAAGGCATCGGAGCCAGAAAAGGAGAAACTATCAAATGGGAGGTCACTGTTTCCAAAACAGACGAATTTTAGGTACAGATATCACAGAAAAGGAAATGAGGCTGTCCTCAAAGCCATCATGAAGCGAAGAAAAGCTTATAGGTTATGGATTTGGACTGTTTCCTCTGCTGCACTCGTTCTTCCGCTCGCTCTCTTCTTTGTGTTCTTTTACATTGGATGAGAGGAAGAAGAAACATCAAAAGGATCTCTATGACTTTTGAAGAGTTAAGGGATGAGAAAACAGGTTCACGGTATAGAGTTAGCTTAGGAGTAAATGGCATAGGAAGTAAAGTCATAGTCGATGAAGTAGACTGAACAGCGGTGTTTGATGTCATGAATTTCATAGTAGAGACATTTGCCGCGATGATGAGATGTTTGGCTGGATCAACTTTTGATCTTCGAACATCTCTCCGTGGATGCAAATGTCTTGATCATCTTGAGATTCATGACACCAAACACAGACGCTTTATATTATATATATTTTGATCTCTTTGTTGAGTCTTTAGGAACCAATTCTTATAGTGTTGGTTAGAGATTTAAGTGTGCAAGGAAGAGACACCATGAATCTTTTACATAAACTAAAACATTATAGATTGAAACCACTGACTTATTACAACCAAAGTCTTAAAAATGCGATTGCAAAAACGTCAAAAGGTTCTTTGATTTGTTTGTTATACATTCCCTGTCTAATTCGATTATTGTTAAAAAATAAAAGTTGTGTAATTGTTACCAAACTTTCCCATGAGCAAGAGTCAGAGATTCAGGATTGCTAAGAAGCAAACCCTCTAACGAGAAAGAGTTTGTTTAAACCCTCATTTAGGATCGGAGGCGGTACGGATTTGATCGTGTTCGATTCAGTCTCGTTTTTGGGTTCAGAGTTTTTCGGGTTTTCGGGTAAATTAGGAAAATTCATCCGAATTACTCTTAACCAAAGTTTTGAAGTTAAAACAAATCAAACGCAGTTGCATAACATGAAATGAAATGTAGCACAATTGTGAGGAGTGTGTGACATTATTACGAGTGTGGCATTATTAAAACTGGGGAAAAAATGTAATTAAAACTCTGAACCCGAACAAGTGTGAACAATGGTTCCTACATTGCGGGTTCCAAGAGTTTTTTCTGTGTCAAGTCTTTATAGTTCATTGGCCTTTTTATTTTGGAGTACTGAGGCAGCGAGCGGGGAGGGATATGGATCCTATCCGTGGCTCAACTGGTTTATCTGGAAGGCACGTAATAAACAATTGTTCCGTGGGATCACGTGAGAGGCGGCATATATTATTAGCCGAACTACCTCTGAGTGGCGGGCTTGGACAGCGGCGACTGCGGAGGATTCTCAGCCTATTTTAGAGACCCAACTCACACATCCGCAAGCCGTATGTTTGCGGAATATTTGCTTAGTGGATGGGTCTTGGAAGACTACTGATAGACTCAACGGAATGGGTTGGTCCTTTGTTGGGGCTGATGGTGTTTGCACTTCGATGAGATCTCGTAATCAAGTCCGGCGGATATCATCGCTTCACTCAGAGCTGGAGGCGTTATTATGGGCAATGCAGAGCGTGCCGACCCATTCTGCTATCCAGGAGTTTGGGACAGACAATCAAGACGTCATTCGCATGCTTTCTAATCTGACGGACTGGCCAGATTTTGCGACAGAGCTTCAGGAATTTGAGAGAGCGAAACTTGCTTTCCACTGCTTCAAGATCTCGTATGTCCTACGCGCTTTTGTTTCGAAGGCGGATTTGTTAGCTCGACTTGCTAGACAGCACCATCACATTTTCTCTTTTGTTGGTTGTTGTATTCCGGTGTGGCTTGCCACGCCACCTCAAGCTTGAGTAATAGAATGACTTTTCGTATCAAAAAAAAAAAAATCTGAACCCGAACCGAAACGGGTTTTTCCAGGTCGGTATTCTGGTTCGGTTTTTTTCCCAGACCTTCCAATGGACTAAGTGGTTTCTTCTCCTTGAGGAAGGTTTTAGATACGAGCAGCTATGGCTGTCACCAGCTTAGCTCCTCCATGGATCCTCTTGCGACGAGCTTTCCGAACAGTCGTAGCTTCTTCTCATCACAAAACCCTAATCACAAATTTCTCTATTCCTACTTCGTTTCCTCTCCGACATTCAGGTTCGTTCCTATGTTTTCTCTGGTGAGTTCTGAGTTGAATTTGAATTCGCCATCAATTTTGGTTTCTCTTCATGAAAATCTCAATTGTCCTTTTGGAATTTAGAGGTTAAGGGCTTGAGATTTTGTCGGATTAGTACTGTTTCCTGAAAAAATGCAAACAAAAAAATGCAGCTTTAAGAAGATGTCACGTAGCAGAAGCCATAAAGGGAGATGTAGATTCTATCCTCAAAGGAATTGGAGATCAATCCCTTGCTAAAGACGTTAAGCATATCCTCGAAATGGTATTCGTCACTGTTGTTTGTTCTCTCTTCTTTTCTTTAATCTCATTATCTCAAATGTGATGATTCGTAGGCGAGGCGTGCATCATCAAGAAGAGAAGTTCTTCACACAGATTTTCTCACACCGCCTATTCTTAAGGAATCAGTTTCAGTACTGAGAAAACTTGCTGATGTTACAATAGTTTCTCAGGGAGGTTACCCTGAGGTTGGTATTCATTCTTAATGCAAAATGTTTTCCTCTGAAAGATTTATGTATACTTCAGCTGATAAGTTTTGTATGGGATCGTCTTTGTCTTAGGCTGAGCGGTGTAGGATTTCGATTGGACATCCTGATGTCTTAACCGATGATCCAAATATAGTTGCAGCTTTGAGGTACTAGTCGTGATCGGTAATGTTCTCTTCTTGACTTCTGTTCTTGTATGAGTCTTGAGTATGTTTCTGTTGGTTTTGTTTTTCAATTTCTAGTATCACAGGGAATTTCGGGTTTCAGCAATGCTCTCACGGTGACTTCCTTGGCGCAATTCTTGGTACGGGCATTTCCAGGGAGAAACTCGGGGATATTCTGATTCAGGTATCATCTGATAGATTCTGTATAGTAAAACTGTTCAGCTCCATTTACAAAATCTTCCCTTTAATAACTTTTCTTTTGGCTATTCTTCCCATATGGTTATGAAGGAAGAAAAAGGAGCCCAGGTCCTGATAGTTCCCGAACTAGTTGACTTTGTTGTTTCGGCTCTCGACAAGGTTATAATTTTCTGGTTAATTTGTATAACCCGTTAACCAACATCTTTGCTTTGCAATAATCGCTAACCTTATGATGTTAATGAATCTTTCATAGGTTGGAAATGTTTCTGTAAGTTGTACTAAGATACCTCTGCTTGCTCTTCAATACGAACCTCCTAGGTATGAACACTAATTCTGAAGAAACATTCAGCTTCCTATTGCAATAAAAAAGTGTTTGTTTGTTTCTGCATTGCCTTGATTATGATGTGTTAGGACTAATTCCTTCAAAACCGTGGAGGCCTCATTGAGAGTTGATGCAGTAGCTAGTGCCGGTTTCAAGATTTCTCGGTCAAAACTAGTTGATTTGATTAGGTAAGAAAAAGAAAAACTTTCATTTTAGTCTTTCATTAGATTTTTACATTTGCTAAAGAACATTTGTCGTATTTTTTGTATTCAGTAATGGGGACGTTCGGGTTAACTGGGCAACCGTCACGAAGAATGGAACCACGGTGAAGACAGGTGATATTGTCTCTGTTAGCGGGAAAGGGCGACTCAAGGTAAGGTTGTTCGAAGTGAGTTTAGAAAGCGACTAGTCTCGAAATCATTAATGTTTTTGTGTTACATTTCACAGATTGGAGAGATCAATGAAACGAAGAAAGGGAAATTTGCAGTTGAAATCATCAGATATCTCTAGACAGAAACTGCAAGAACATACCAATGATCTTTCATTTTTCTTCTCATAGTTAATTCTTGTTGTGTGTTTGCTCTCTTTTTTTTGTTGACATTTTTAATAACTATTGAGGATATATCCGAAATTAAGTTGATAAATGTTGGTTTACATTAGTTCCTATAATCTAGGAGATTTGATGTTATCAATTCTACGGCCTCTTTGTATAAGTACGTGAGTTGGATTCATTAATAAAACAAGTTGGTTCAATACTTAAATCTATATGGTATCAGAGCTAAGTTTCTTTTCGTGATCTCTTTCTAGGTTTCTTTATGTTGCTCTGTTTTACGTTTTGATTCACAGAGCATACTTGTTGAAGAAGCATGGCTGGTGACGAGACTCCAGCATCCACGATGTCTTCGAAGGCTGTTGAGAAGGTGATGGAGAGTCCCGTGGTTTCTCCATATATGTTGTACCCATCGGATCATCCGGGATCAGTGATCACGCCGGTGATATTGAATGGTGAAAACTACAATGAATGGACCTCTGAGATGGTGAATGCCCTGCAAGCAAAAAGGAAAACGGGTTTCATCAATGGTTCACTGCCAAAGCCTGATGTTCCAGGTACGGAGCTTGAAAACTGGTTGACTTGTAACTCGATGGTTGTAGGTTGGTTACGTTCTTCGATTGAGCCGAAGGTTAGATCAACCGTGACATATATCACGGACTCCTATCAACTTTGGAACGAGCTCAAAGACAGATTTGCCGTGTGTAACACAGTGAGATGACATCACATAAAGATGCAGTTGTCGTCGTGCAAGCAGAATGGCCAGAGTGTGTTGGACTATTATGGTCGCTTGTCGGCTTTGTGGGAAGAATTGCAGGTTTTTCAACCTGTGATACAATGTACGTGTGGTGCGGCAAAGCTGTTTATGAATCAGAGAGATGAAGAACGTATTCATCAGTTTGTCTTGGGGCTCGATGAAGAACTCTTTGGCGGTATCTCTGCTCAGATTATCGGTACGGATCCACTGCCTAGTCTTGGTGAGATCTATGCTAAAGTCATTAGAGAAGAGCAGAGACTTGCGTCGGCTCGTGGCCGAGAACAGAATAGAGATGCAGTTGGGTTTGTTGCTCGTCACGACTCGACAAAAACAGACACAAGTTCTAGTAACTCACTTTCTATACGAAACAAGAATGTGTTGTGTTCTCATTGTGGCAGATCCGGTCATGACAAAAAGGATTGTTGGCATCTTGTTGGTTTTTCTGAGTGGTGGGAAGAGAGAGGAGCTCGGAATTCACGTGGTGGTCGTGGCAATAATAGAGGTAGTCGAGGAAGCACCGGTTCGTCTCGTGGCAGAGGACAAGCGAATGTTGCACATGCCACGAGCTCTAATGATTCGCCATTGTCGGACTTCTCTGCTGAACATTGGAAAGCTCTTTCCAAAATAGTCTAAGAACGAACGGGTAGCTCAGACAAATTGTCAGGTACGAAAGTGTATGGTGATATTATTCTTGACACAGGAGCTTCTCACCACATGACGGGTAATCCGAAACTTTTGATTAATCTTGAAAGTATACCACCATGTTCGATTGGGTTTGCGGATGGGGTTCGAGCACTTTCTCTGAGCAAAGGCACTTTGCCTATCTCGGCAAATATTTCTTTGACAGATGTGCTCTTTGTTCCTTATTTAAATTGCACCCTTGTATCCGTCTCCAAACTGTTGAAATAAATTAATTGTGTGGCAACGTTTATTGATACATTGTGTTTCTTACAGGACCGTTTTTCGAGGATTATGATTGGAGCAGGCCAGGAACGTGATGGGGTATACTACTTCACCGATGTCATGGCTGCTAGAATAAATAGGGTTGACGTCAAGTTTGATTCAAATCTGTGGCATCAGCGGTTGGGGCATCCGTCTTTTTCAGTGCTTTCGTCTTTACCTTTGTTTAATAAAACATCGAGATCTGTTTGTCCTCAGTCATGTGACGTGTGTTTTAAGGCCAAGCAGACTCGAGAAGTGTTTTCAGATAGTCTTAATAAAGCTAATGATTGTTTTTCACTTATTCACTGCGACGTATGGGGACCTTACCGTGTTCCTTCTACTTGTGGCGCTGTGTATTTCCTAACAATAGTTGATGATTTTTCTAGAGCGGTATGGACATACTTACTCTTACAAAAATCAGAAGTTCGTAGTGTGGTGCAAAATTTTCTTGCGTTTGCAGAACGTCAATTTGGCAAAAAGGTTCAGACAGTAAGAAGTGACAATGGAACTGAGTTCATGTGTCTCTTTTCTTTTTTTCGACAACAAGGTATTGTACATCAAACTTCCTGCGTCGCTACTCTACAACAAAATGGACGCGTCGAAAGGAAGCATAAACATATCTTGAATGTCGCTCGGGCACTCTTGTTTCAAGCGAACATGCCGGTTCGTTTTTGGGGAGAGGCAATTCTTACTGCGGCCTATGTCATCAATCGTACTCCGTCTGCAATACTTGATGGCCGATCACCCTATGAGCTACTTTATGGTGAGAAACCAAGCTACAATCAATTACGCGTTTTTGGTTGTGCTTGCTACACACATCGAACAACAAGAGACAAAGATAAGTTCAGTGAACGAAGCCGTCGATGTGTTTTTATGGGTTATACTTTTGGTAAGAAGGGATGGAAGGTTTATGATTTAGAAAGAGAAGAGTTTGTGATCTCAAGAGACGTAATATTTCAAGAAACGGTGTTTCCATTTGCCTCTTTAGACTCACAGACTACTTTGTCTCCTTCGTCCATGACAATAGATGATGATTGGCTGCTTGATCCGCCTGTGATAGATAGGGGGAGCTCTGATAATGTTCCAAGCTCAAGCTCTCCAACGGTTCAAGAGGACTTACACAGAGAGGGTTCTAGTGCTCAAGACGTTTCCGTAACAGACACAGACAGTGAATCTCCTACGGTTACGCCATTGACTACGCTTCAACCTGCTTCATCTTCGTCACCTACGAAAAAGACACACATGCCTGAGGACTCTAACGTGATCTCCTCTGCTCCAGAACTCTTACAAAGTCCTGTAGCTCCATTGCTTGCAGAACAAGCAACTGATATATCTAATAATCCTACATCACCGTCGCAACATCAGTCTCCATCTACATCACCGTTTCCTTTACAGCCTCCATCTCCACCACATACTCAGCCACGACGCAGCAATCGTGACCGCAAGCCATCGGTGAAGCTTAGTGATTATGTTGCTTACAACTCTACTTCTCTTCAAGAACCCCATCACGATCTTCCTCCTGTCAATCTTCAATCCTCGTCGGACCACGGTAAGGCTTTGTATCAGTTAACACATGTTGTCTCCGATGATTTGTTTTCTTCAGGTCATCGAGCTTACTTGGCGGCAATAACATCAACTAATGAGCCGAAGCATTTTAAAGAGGCGATGGAGCAAAAAGTTTGGCGAGACGCGGTTTCTACTGAGGTTGATGCGTTAGAAGATACACATACATGGGATATAGTAGATCTTCCGCCAAACAAGATTGCCATTGGAAGTCAATGGGTTTTCAAAACCAAGTTTCACTCGGATGGATCTATTGAACGATATAAGGCCAGATTGGTCGTACAAGGCAATAATCAAGTTGAAAGTGACGATTACAACGAGACTTTTGCTCCCGTCGTCAAAATGACAACGGTCCGTACATTGCTCAGACAAGTCGCGGAAAATCATTGGGAAGTTTTTCAAATGGATGTAAACAACGCATTCTTACATGGCGATTTGGAAGAAGAAGTATACATGAAACTTCCTCCAGGTTTTGTCACAATCATCCTAACAAAGTATGTCATTTACGAAAGTCTCTTTATGGTTTAAAACAGGCTCCTCGGTGTTGGTTTAAGAAGCTCTCGGATGCATTGTTTAAGTTTGGTTTTGTGGAGTCATACGAAGACTACTCGCTATTCTCTTACACACGTAGAGGTGTTGAAATCTGAGTTTTGATTTACGTTGATGATATTCTTATTTGTGGAAATAATTTGCGCATGCTTCACAGTTTCAAAGAGTATTTGTGTCGATGTTTCTCGATGAAAGATTTGGGAAAGTTGAAATATTTCCTTGGTATTGAAGTAAGCAGAGGGCCGAATGGTATTTACTTGACTCAACGTAAATATGCTCTTGACATCATTGCAGATACAAGTCACCTTGCATCTCGGCCGATCCATACTCCTATTGAGCAGAACCAGAAACTCGCTTTCGATGATGGACCGATTCTTTCGGATCCAAAGCAGTATCGTCGCTTAGTGGGGCGACTCATCTATTTGACACATACACGCCCGGAGCTAACTTATTATGTCCATGTGCTCTCTCAGTTTATGCAAACACCGAGAGAAGCACACTGGGATGCAACGCTTCGTGTGGTACGTTTTCTTAAAGGATCTCCTGGACAAGGTCTTTTATTGAAATCGGATCCAGATCTTTCGCTCACTGTGTATTCTGACTCTGACTGGGCTGCCTGTCCTCTTACACGTTGTTCTTTGAGTGCCTTTGTGGTTATGATTGGTGGTTCTCCCATTTCCTGGAAGACAAAGAAACAAGATACAATATCCCACTCCTCGGCGGAAGCAGAATATAGAGCTATGGCTGCTGCTCTTCGCGAAGTCAAATGGCTACGGAAGCTGTTGAAAGATTTAGGTGTTAAACAACGTGAGCCGACTCGCTTCTTCTGCGATAACAAAGCGGCAATTCACATTGCAGCTAATCCCGTGTTCCATGAACGCACCAAGCACATTGAGTCTGACTGTCACTCTGTTCGTGATGCGGTTCGAGATGGCATCATCGCTACACAACATATCGGCACCAACGACCAACTTGCGGACATTTTGACGAAGTCGCTTGGTCGAGTTCAGTTTGAGACGTTATTATCCAAGATGAGCATTCACAATCTTCACGCTCCACCTTAAGGGATGGTATTGAGGATATATCCGAAATTAAGTTGATAAATGTTGGTTTACATTAGTTTCTATAATCTAGGAGATTTGATGTTATCAATTCTACAGCCTCTTTGTATAAGTACGTGAATTGGATTCATTAATAAAACAAGTTGGTTCAATACCTAAATCTATAATAACCATATAAAAGTCAGATAAATGAATAGTACTGCCTTAAAATGATGATGAACATTGTCGTATAAAGCCAAATATTGGATAATATACACAGTAATCTCTACTATATCATCGCATTTTATTTATTTATTTGTATCAAATAACTATGTTTGTGTTTACATATTTATAATCAATCACTCACAAAACCATTACATAGTATGCATGAAGATTTTTGTATACGTGAAACCCTTATACATATGCTATAACGGTTTCTTCAATACAAAACAAAATAAAATATAACAAACTCAAAATTAAGAAATAAGACTTGGTGTTTAATATTTTTAAAAATCAAGCATAACCACAATATCCGTACTCACATTTAACCCCGGGCTTACATTTCCTCGTGCATTTCCCACAATGGTTAGGGTTAAAAGTAACATATGTGCAAACGCCACCGCAGCAACGCTGTCCGAAACCGCATTTGTGACCGCATCGATCGCAGTTATTCTTATCTCCAAGAATATTCCGACAATGCTTCTTGCAGCAATGCAATAGGCTTGTCCCGTTGTTCGCTTTAACGCCATTACAAATGTTGTAACTCTCGACGTGACATCTCATTCCTTTCTTGATCTTCTTGTAGTGGGAAACTAGTAGCCTAGTTTTGGATGAAACTGTCGCATTTGAAAGTATTGAAGGAGTTTCGTCAAGAATGTAATACTCCGGGTCTTCGTCTTCGCTGATAACTTCATCAGCTAAAGCCGAGTGAGGATTAGATGTTGTTGTTATTAGGAAATAGAGGATCAAAGAGACAAGTAAGCTGGCTTTAATGAAAGAATTAGGGATCTTGATGACCATTTTGTTCTTAAGTAAAAATTAGCCAAAGAGAGTTTGGCTTTGGAGCAAAGAAAAAGGAAGAGTGGGACTTAAGGGGGAGATCTGTGTTCTTGCAAATGAAGGGTATTTTAAGGCAGCAAAAGCATTATTTTGTGAGACATTGACTTTTTTTTTGTAGGCAATTGCTTAAATGAATTGATTATTCCTCAAATCTAGGTGACTACTAGTGATTGTTATGTTAGATTATAAGTCATAAAATTTTAGATCTCATTGGTGAAAAAAAGAATTCAACGGTATAGTAAAGAAAATGTTTTTCGTAGTTTAGTGAAAAGGAGAAAATACGGGTAACGACAATACCAATTAATGACGAATTGGAGGTTGATCCGCCCTACCCGCAAATATTTTATAAATTTTCATATATTTATTTTGTGGCTTCTATCGGGTTTGGTTAGAGTATATTCAGGTTCCGGTGAGGTTTAGTAACTTAAGAAAAACCGGAGTATACTCGAAAAATCAGAATTTAGTTCGAGTATATTAGAACTTTCGGGTTAAGATTTGGGTAACTCAGATTTTTTGGGTTTTTCCGGGTTTTCTGAATTTTTCGGGCTTTCTCAGGTTTTTCAGATTTTGGATTTGAGATTTTCGGTTATTTCGAATTTCATGTTCGGCTTCAAGTTAAGAATTTTTGGATAATTTTGAATTTCATGTTAGGATTTAGCTGTGGAATTCTCGAGCTTTTGGGTAGCCATACGAATTCGAATTTGGTTTGGATAATACCTGATACCTGAACCAAAACCCATTGATATATATATTTTTTACTAATTTACCAATTTTTTTAGTTTTTTCTTAGACAATTTCAATTTTTATTTATTTAGAAAAAATTATAAAATGTAGATTTTTTTTATCAAACATCGTATGACTAAACTTATATTTTTTTTTATAGTTTATATAAATTATTTTTTATAAGCAATGTAGATTATTTAAAATTTTATCATTTTATGTATTTTTGTTCAAATTTTACTTCAAAAATATTAATATTATAATATAATTGTTTGAAAACTTTTTTGTTTTATCTCAAATTTAAAAATAAATATATTTTCAAATTTTTGTGAAAAATGATGATTTGTTAATTAAATATTATATTTTAAACCAAATATAAGAATGTGAATATTTTGGAATATCAATAATAAAATATTCTAATATATTAAATATCATAATCTAAATGCAATGACAAATTATATTTTAATAGTATAGGTAGAATTAAAATACGAGTCTAACAATAACATAATTTACTATAATCATTTAACAATTTGAATAGTTTGTAACTTGTATCACATAAAAATAAAAAGAAGTATAAATATTTCTAATATCACCTAACCGCATATCTCTTTGAATAGGATGACATTTTTCCTTGAACTTTATAATGTATTATCATTAACTAATAAAACAAGCATATGAAATCTAAAAATTCTATCTTTGTGAAATAATTTTTTTCTAAAACATTTCTTTTAATGGAGGTAGTACTATTGATTGTGTTTTTGAAACAAAAGTTTAATAGAATGTTAAAAGTCTCTCTAGTTTATAAGTATTACCCAAGCGCCATCTATAATAGCCAACCACAATTAAAAAATCTTGATGGAAAATTTGGAACATTTGTTGGAATTTGAATAGCTCGTCAACTATTTTCTTTACTAAGTTATAACCCACGCGACACAAGGTTACCAATCCAATTCTTTTTTTTTTTCGGCACCAATCCAATTCATTTGTGCGTCCTAACTCCTGAGAGCATGATTAGTGGATAGAAACCTATTTGGATTCTATAAAAATAAAAATATTATTATTTTAATTGTTATAATTATTATTTATTTTTATTTAACACATAAAAACACAAAATATGATAAAAGTCGGTTTTAAAACAAGATACCCAATATACCGTTTCTCTTCCTCTCACTCCCTTTTTGATTTTTTAGGGAAAACGAGCTATTTCTCCATGTACAGTAACAATATAGCATCAATTCTCCACGAAACTTTGCCCTAGTGCTATTGCTCCATGAAGTGGAATTTAAATATCTGCATATCCCCGAGATGATATTTAAATATCTATGTATCCATAATGTGTGGTTTAGTTGGATTGATTTGGTTTAATGCGGGTTACTATTTTCGAATTAATCGTTAACCAACATTAAGAGAACCTAAATCGAAGTTAACCATATTTAAACCCGATTAAGACCCGATTACAATCCAATTTGATTAAATTAACCAGATATTAACCCTAACCAAAAAGAAATCCTCAATTCTATCTCTCTTCTCAATATCGACGAACCCTAAAAACCCATAAAACTCAAAATCGTAAATCGAAGAAGAATCTTGAAGACGATGGGTGAATCGATGGCTCTAGTCAACGTAAATGTGCAAGGGTATGGTGATTTTGATGAAGAAGCTCATGAACGTGAGGAGTATCATATCCAGCAACTTCTGGAAGAATTCGAAGATGAACATTCGATTCATCACAATGAGATTCCAGATAGTGATAGTGACGAAGAAGGAGGTTATCGAGAACAAGCGGACAAAAATTTTAGGCACGAAGATGGAAGATTATATCGAGATCAGACGTTCTACAACGGAGTAGCTTTCAAAGAAGCAGTCCTTGATTATGCTCTACGAACATGTTGCAATCTAACCCAATACATGTACGATAAGGATAAAATAGGTTTTAAATGTCTTGGTAGAGCTGATAGTGATGCGGAGGGTGACGGTGGAAAATGTGAGCGACAAGTATATGCATCGATTCTTCCTAAATATGTAGTATGGAAAATTAGAATTTTTAAAGATCCCCATAGTTGTGTGCCTAATGGTGCTTGTGACATCGTAAAAGTCCATGTTATAGCTAGATTGTTTTTGGACAAGATTCGTAGAGAACTTGAGTATTACATGCCAATGAAGATTGAAGAAACAATTAGAGAGAGATGGAATATCACTGTGTCTAGGCCACAATGTCAAACAGCTAGGAATAATGCATTAAGATGGATTGAGAAGGAATATGATCATCAGTTTGCACGTCTCTTTATGCAGCTGAGATTTTACATTCAAGTGAGAATTCGGTTGTTGAGATTGAGACACTCACCAACAGTCAAGGGCAAGATGAGTTTAACAGGATATATATATCTGCTTTGATGTCTTGAGAAGAACATGTAAAGAGACATGTAGACCTGCCATAGGAGTAGATGGAACCTTCTTGAAATCTAAAATGGAGGGCCAACTGTTAGTTGCTATAGGTAGAGATCCAGATAATTGTATTTATCCTATAGCATGGGTTGTGGTACAAGTGGAGAACAAACCAAATTGGTTATGGTTTATGAAGAAGTTGAAGACTGATTTGGGTTTAGAAGATGGTGATGGCTTTATTCTCATCTCTGATCGTCAAAAGGTAATTTATGTTAACTTTAACTGCTTTCTCATTTCATTTGTACTCATCTAATTTCATTTGTTCTCATCTCATTTGACTTGTTCTGTTTTTGACTTGTTGTGTTTTGTTAGGGGCTTATAAGAGCTGTGGAGATGGAGTTACCAAAGATGGAACATCGAATGTGTGTCAGGCACATTTACGGCAATTTGAAGAAGAAACATGACAAAAGACCTGAACTGAAGCCGCTTATATGGTCTCTATCGTGGAGCTAAAATGAGGCAGACTTCAAAGATAGGTTAGACAAGATTTTCTGCTATGACTTTGTTGTTTATGCAGATGTTATGAAGACAAATCCTCAGTCATGGTGTAGAGCTTTCTACAAGTTGGGACCTCATTGTGAAGATGTTGAGAACAACTTCACAGAGTCTTTCAACAAGACTGTGAACAAAGCCAGAGAAAAGCCACTGGCTCCTATGCTAGAGACCATAAGAAGACTGGCCATGGCTCGCATTGCAAAAAGATCAACTATCTCTCACAAAACAAAGGTATATGTTCTCTGTCTATGCTATAAATATCTTATGTTGTAATATTTTCTAATAATTGTTTTCTTTAATAGGTCTATGTACTCTATGTGCCATAGACATGTTGAAAACTGATTATAAGAAAGCCAAGGAATGTGTAGTGATCAGAAGCACTAACAATATGTATGAAGCAACTGTCGATGGATGTTCCTATCGAGTAAGTTTAGAAAACAGAACTTGTACTTGCAGAAAATGAGATATTCGTGGAGTTCCCTGTGAGCATGCATATGGTGTGATTATCACGAAAAAACTACTAGCTGAAGATTATGTGTGCCACTGGTTCCGCACATCCATGTGGAAGAGGAACTACACTGAAGGTCTTACTCCGCAAAGAGGTTCAAGGTTTTGGCCTGCTTCAGGTGGTGCTGACATCCATGTGCCTCCTGCACCTGCTCAAACTGGTAGAAAGAAAGTTACTAAGGCAAACTATAAGAAGAAGAGAGGTATCAATAAGTCTCCTACTAAGCATCAACTAAAAGTTAAGAAGAGGATCATGCATTATGGTCAGTGTGGTTCTTCTTAGCAAAATTGCAGGTTCCATAAGAAGAACATGGCCAACCCAGAGGTTAGTGTTTCTACAAGCTTTTGTGTCTGTTTCTTTGTTTCTGAGCACAATTTTGTGTCTGTTTCTTTGTTTCTACAAGTGACTGTAATTATATTGTTTCTTAGTTTGTTTTTTTGTTTCTAGGATGTAGCAGGAGGTTCTCAACCCATCCAATGAAAGAGAAGAGCAGGAGTACAAGATGATGTTTATAGGAGTAGAAGATGATGTTTTTAGGACGTCTTTTTGGATGTTTCATATTGTAGGATGTCTTCTTTTTGGATGTTTGATGGTGTTAGCTGTAATATGTTTCATCAGGTTGTGGTCTATGAAACCATGTAATGACTTTTTTCATCAGGTTGTGGTCTATGAAACCATTATTTAGCCGGCATATGTGTGTTTTAACAAAAGACAAGTAGCAAAACATAAGATAACACAAATAACAAAGAAAACATAAAACACAAATTGTTCTTCGAATTAGCTTGATAAACTAGAGAAAAACAACAACAAAACATCAAGTCTTAGTCACATTTTAACACTACTTGTTCTTAGAAAATACACATAAGAACATATAAACACAATCCTACAACTTCAACCTATAAGCTTGATGATCCCATTCAACCTATAAGCTTGATGATCCCAACCCCGATCACGCATCCAAGAACTACAAGAGTCACCACTTCTGTCACATTGTTTTTAACATCAGAAACTGTTTCTTCAACCCTCTCAGACATCTCCTTATCAATCATTTCCTTTAGCTTCTCAATCATTATCTTCTCAAACTCCATTCACTCTGATCTCATCTCCTTTAGCTGATTCTCGAGTGTAGCATTTTTGAACTGCAAATTCTCAATCTCGTCTAGCATAGCTTCATCCACCCATTTGAAAATATGATTGTCATTCCTTAGCTATATATAAAATCGATCACAGAGAATCAAAAAATGACCAACATAAACATAAACAACATTGTAAAGGTCCTTGTTTAGTAATGTCATTACCTTATTCGCTGTAGCAAAAGAACATCGATAGAATCTCCAGTACAGATTTGAGTCAGATTTCGATATTATCCCCAAGATTCGTTCGCCACACCAACATTTCTTTGGGACGCCATTGATTCTTCCTCTATTACGGGTATTTGATGTGCAATTTGATTCTCCGGATTCGTTACTCATGGTGAACTGCCAATTTCAATCTCAACTTCCTGGGTTTCGAAAGAAGATTTTAGGGTTCTTATGATTTTTGATTTCAGATTTTTTTCTTCAGAGTTTTTGAAATGAGACGTATGGGTCGGGTTATCGGTCAGCCTGGTTTTGATTCATTGTTTCTCGGTAAGTATCGATTCTGCGTTAAAAACCGTTTAAACCCGTCTTCATGGATATATAAGTTTCGAACTATCGATTTGAGGAGAAATAAACACTTTAACTTTTATTTAAAGAGCAATAGTACTAGGGCAAAATTTCGTGGAGAATTGATGCTATATTGTTATTGTACATAGAGAAATAGCTCGTTTTTCCATTTTTTAAATATTTTTTTAAAAGCTGGGTTAAAAACCCTACGTAATCATGCTCTAATGCATCTACGATTTATATCCATCTCTCTCTCCTCGAAATGTGTTTGTCTATTAAATGACGCGCGTTTTGATCAAAAGGTTATTTTGTTCTGTTGTGCATTTTAATACGTATATTAATTACAGAAAATATGTAATTTGCTAGATCTCGTGACTCCGTGTAAGAAAACAATTTTTTTCAAAAATGCAAGTCAAACTAACAAGTTTAAAATCATGATGGGAACAAACAACACATATGAGACGTCGATCGATAACGAATAAAAAACAACACAAGTGCACTTTGAAATCATGGGCATGTGCATGTACATGAGTTGTCTCTGAAACCATCGTTTGATTCAAACTTTGCACGTGTGATAATTGGCGGTGGAACAACGAGATCCTTCCTTCTTGCCACTAAAGCCGGTAAGTCACGTACCGGTCACGCTTACTTCGCAACTGAACCTGGCGGCTCTAATGTGCTCTTTCTCCACGTGTCACTATCAATGTTCGTGACAGTCGTATCGTTCGTCATTAGTTTTTTCGGACCATAATTAAGGTCCATAACGTGTGCCATTGACCGACCATTAAGGCATTAATATAAACAAACGAAAATGCAATGCAGAAATTGCTATGTTTGAGTTCAATCTTATTAAATATTTTGCTCTAAACAGAAGCTTCAAGTCGCGTGGGTTAAATCAAGGCATGTAGATCTACTATATATCCTCCATATGCAACACGCATACCAATCAATTTACTATGTTAACTATTACAAGAATCAAGAAGCAAAAGTCAAGATCCTGTCATCCACAGAATCATCAAAACTACCATCTAAAAATGCAGAAACTTTGTTCACCTAGTAGATCATGTAGTCTAACAGAAAGCTACGAAATATATTGGAAACATCCTTTTTATCAACAAAACTAATTGCGAGATTGATTTAGCTACCTATGTCACTAAAGTGCATTTATCATTCGGTCACTTATGTTGAAAAAACTCTACAGTTAAGCTTGCTTTTGCTAGAGTAAAATTAAGATGTGGTACGTGCAAGTGAGGATAAAACACGGAAAAAAATCATGTGATGATTTTTATGACAGTAAATAAAATCTTTAAAGATTTCTAGAGTAGTGCTTTCGACCGTGAGAGAGGTTGGCTCCACTAGCCTAGAGCAGGGCGCTAAGGGCACGCGGTAGAGGCTAAATGGTATTACCCTAACTTTCGAAATTTAAATTGTCCATTTTAAACTGAAAAAACAAAAACAAATATTTTTCTTCAAATCTAATTGATGAAATTAAACAATAGACAAAAGTAAAAGTGCAAGATATGTAACAACAAATGTGTTGCTTTGCCTAGTAACAAACACAAAACTAGGATTTTTGCATAAAAGTATCTTATTATATAAAACGGAACACGTTCGACGTGTCACGTGAGCTTGACACGTCGTCAAATTATAACTCACATGATTTCGACATATGCCACTAATCAATTGGATTATTGACATGTGTCAATTTAAAATTTTCAATTTCGTGCAAACAAATTTTCTATTTTACATAAATAAGTAAATTTTTTGTTTTCATTAAACATTGAAAGATGAATATTAAATATTTTATTTATAGTAAAACATTCAATATTAATTATTATAAATGAAAACTTGATAAAATTATAATAATAAATTAAGAGCGTTGTTTCACGCGACATTAAAAATAATAGATTAATTTGGATGATATTGGTTGTAGTTCATAATTTTTCAATAACTAAAAGTGGTTTTAATCTACGTATTAAGTTTACGGAGGTTATAGCTACGTGGATTTCAACTTTAAAACCTAAATTTTAATGATATTTTTATATTTAATTTCTCGTGTATTACACAAAATCTTATCTAGTGGAATATAAAATAGAAGATAAAATTATCAAATCTAAATATGGGATTAGTCCGGACCTCTTTGATTTGGTATTAAGGTGAGTTATCAAAAAAAAAAAACCAAATCTAACGAGTAACATCTATCATACCAAACTACGGTTGCTAGAAATATAACGGAATATTGGACATAGAATAAATTTAGTTGATCTAAAGTGCATAAAAGATTGCGAGTACCAATTCCACATGCCTATAATGGGATGATAATATTGAAATTTAGATGATGCTAATTTATTGATTTTTAAATCGTTCGCATTAAACAAAAAGGATAGTAAGAAAATCAAGAAAGGTTCATTGCACATTCTAAATAAATATACTAGTTATTCAATTGATTTTCAATCTCCATGTTTTTTTTGGTCACGAAAGAAAATATTTTATTAGACTTCACAAATTGAAGGATTTTGAACACAAATAGCTCGATGTGCAAGCGAATCTGCTAAAGAGTTCGCAGTTCGAGAAACAAAAACGATAGAAAAAGTGGAAAAAGACAGAATGAGATTCTGAATATCAGAGAGAAGACCAAGAATACCAATATGATCTTCATGACGATTGATCAAATTGACCAATATCTGGGAGTCCGAGTGCAGAAGCACGTCATCAATCCCCAACACAAGTGCAAGACGTAAATCATTCCATAAAGCCAAAGCCTCAGCCGCAAGAACTGACGGCACACTGTCCTTGTATGTAAAATACTGACCTAAAATAGCATCATTTGAGCTACGGAAGACCCAACCCATACCACACGTCTTCGTAGAAGAATCCCAAGAAGCATCCACCCAACAACGATACTTGATGGCAAAATCCAAGGTGAAGCAGGAGAATCACCAAGAGACGGGATAGGAATCGAAGGGCCAGTAGCCTTCCCACAAAGAAAAACAGCAGTTTGCCATTCACTGGCGCTAGCTAAGGCAATGCGATCTCCATCTACTATGTAAGACTAAAAGAATTAGAAGATATTTAGTTATAATTACGAAAAAGAAAATAAGAAATAAGGAAATAGGTTTAGGATAAAAAAAATTAGACTTATAAATATGGTTGTAGAGTTATAACTACAAGAAATATGGCCATTGGTAGCTCAATAAAAACGCTACGAAAGGCC
>OVAN01004592.1:0-25482 GCA_900406275.1 Anastatica hierochuntica
GTCCAGCATCCGGAGGACTGGCCAGCCTTCTACTCACAACTTCAAGATTACAAGCATCTATGTGGTTTTTTCACCAACGTCACGTTGACGCAAATCCCAAGGACGGAGAACACGCACGCAAATGATTTGGCACGAAGATCCCGCCTTTGTTATATTGATTTTGCTTTTGTAGACACAACTCCTCCGAATTGGCTATCCCTTGCGAGAGCTAATTCTTAATTAATGTGTGGTTGATAAAAAAAAAACATTATAAAAGTAATAATCTAATACAACAAACGGTGCGTTTCTCAGACGATTCTGAGTGCGATCCAACTACCCACCCTCCGATTACCTTTTTGCTTTTTCCGGCCACCCTCGCTGCCTCTGGCGGCGGCGATCCTTTCCTCTCGTAATCTTACAAAGATAATGAGAAACAGTGTGATTAGTTTGGCGATTCTCCTTTGTCTCGCCGACGGTGTTCTCTCCCTGGAGATTGCGTTTTGCCGATCAACGGCGGTTATTTCGGACGTTGATTTCGAGGCGGTTACTCCTTCTGCAACCGCCGACCCAGCGGTTACCCTACCCATAACCGCTCAACCCCAGATCTATTTAAGCCCTCTGTCTGTTTGAAGTCTCTCTGTGTTCGATTTATCGATAATATCTCTCTTCCTCAACTCAAAATGTCAGAGAACCTGCGTAACCAAATGCAGAATATCAGCCTTGGAATCACGAATGAAGTGGTGACGATTCCGACCAATCTCGTGGAACAAGCGGTGATTCAAAACCAATTTAGCCTAACCGTGAAGCTTGTTAACCCTCGAAAGAAACCGCTTCGTCCACTGATGAATAACCTCCCTCGGCTCTGGGGCGTTAATGGTGAAGTAACTGGGAGAATTCTCGGTGGCCAAAAGATCCAGTTTGTGTTCCAGTCAGAGGACACGATGCTTTCTATGATGAGGCGAGGCCCGTGGTCATTCAATGACTGGATGTGCGTCATCGAGCGTTGGTCTTCTTTCCTCTCTGATGAGGAACTCAAGTACATACCCTTTTAGGTCCAAATCTGAGGAATTCCTCTCCAATTCCTCACACTTGCCATGGTGATTCATATTGGCGCTGAGATTGGTGACTACATGGAGACCGAATTCGATGGAGAAGGAGCCAATCTGGCCAACTACGTGCGTGTCCGCCTCTGTTGGAATGTTGAAGAACCACTGCGGTTCAGAATAATATTCTAGTTTGGCGATGAAACAGCCATTCTGCAATTTCACTACGAGAAACTCCAGAGTTTCTGCGGTACATGTGGTCTGATTACCCACACCATTGTTGAGTGTGCGTCACCCCAAGGACCGCCTCCGCCTCCAAGTGATGATGATGACAATGATAGTGCTGATGACAATCCCTCAGACCAAGCACCACAAGATCCTGTTGATATGTCGTGTGTGGAGGACTTAGCCACTGAGAAGGATACGCCTGCTCCTACTGCTTCTAGGAAGCGCAAGGCCACTGAACCTGTGGATGAAATGCCTCGCTGGGATATGCGTCATGCTCTGTGGGCAGAGGAATTCTAGGAACACATGTCCAGGTGTAAGCGAACACACGCAGAAGCCAGGGAGGTAAGATAATGGATGCAGCCTTCTGATGATGGTGCTAGTACTTCGCAAGGCTTTGATGATGGGGATGGTACTCATCCCAAAACTGACAGTGATGGTACGGTGGGCCACAATCCACCATAACCGCAATGAGTACGCTCTTTTGGAACTGTCGGGGCTTGAAAGGGTCCCCGACAGTTCGACGCCTCAAGGAGTTGAAGAAACAATTCACTCCAGACATATTTTTTCTCATCAAGACGAAGAATCCCGATGACGTTGTCAGAGACGTAGCAGGACAACTTGGGTATGATAATATCAGATGTGTAACTTTTGTAAGGGGTGGGGGTGTATTGCTTTGCTTTGGAATTCTACTATATCTGTTTCTTTTATTTTCATATTCGAACGTATGATGGATTGCTTTATCAATAAAGATGGGTTTGCTTTCTACTACTCTTTTGTCTACGGTAATCCAATTCGGAAACTCCGACATCTCTTATGGGAACAATTACAAAGACTTGCTATTAATCGTGATGGACCATGGGTCTTATGTGGTGATTTTAATGAAGTTTTAACCCCACAAGAGAAGCGCGGAGGTCGGACCCGAGAGCCATGGAGCTTATTAGAGTTCCAAAACATGGTCCAAGTGTGTGGTTTAACTGATTTACAATCAAGTGGCAATCGTTACTCTTGGGTGGGTAAACGGCGAGCCTACACCATCGAAAGCTGCTTGGATCGGGTTATGGCGAACAAATAGCGGCGAGCCTTGTTTCCCATGATCGAAGTCGACTTTCTGGACATAGTTGAATCGGACCATCGACCCGTGGTGGTAAAGATGCGAACCCATAAGGACACGGGGCGTAGACAATTCAGATTTGATTATCGACTTTGTCTCGAGCCGGAGTTCAAGGATGTTGTTCATCAAGGTTGGAACCCTCAAGTGTCTGGCCACACCACTCTCGGCACACGCCTGCGATGTTGTCGATCTCGGCTCTCGGATTGGAAACATACGAAGCACATGAATTCTAAGAAACTTATTGCGGATCTTCATCTCCAGATCGATGAAGCGATGAGACTCCCAAACATCCCTCTTGAACAGGTTAAACGCCTAAAAGCTAAGCTTGGTCGAGCTTATAAAGCGGAGGAATTATATTGGTTTCAAAAGAGTCGAACCCAATGGTTGAAGTTTGGTGATCGCAATACCCGATTTTTTCATGCAACTACAAAAAATAGGATAGTCCGTAACCGAATCACATCCCTCTGGAGTTTGGCTGGTCATGTTATCCGTGAGAATAAAGATATAGCTAATGAAGCACAATCTTACTTTACTCAACTCTTCACCAAATCCGTTGACGAACCTGCTGCCGATATACTTCAGTGCATTACACCCATGGTCACGAATCAAATGAACTCCGAATTGACAAAAGAAGTCACCGATGAGGAGATACGCTTTGCAATGTTCTCCATTGGATCCTTTAAAGCACCAGGACCGGACGGCTTTAAAGCTGCTTTTTACAAAGACTGCTAGGAACTGGTAGGACAGGATATAACTATAGAGGTCTGTGCCTTCTTTTCAACAGGCTCTTTTGATATAGGCCTTAATCATACTAACCTGTGTCTCATTCCTAAACTCAAAAATCCAACCACTATGAAAGATTTCCTCCCTATTAGCCTTTGTTCGGTGCTATATAAAGTCATCTCCAAAATCCTAGTTACTAGGATGAAGCATGTCCTTCCGGCTATCATACACGATAACCAGGCGGCTTTCATACCTGGTCGTTTCGTCACAGACAATATCATGGTGGCACATGAAGTATTTCATGCTTTAAAGTCAAGACAACCGTACAGTACTACGTACATGGCGGTCAAAACTGACATTGGCAAAGCATACGATCGACTGGAGTGGAGCTTCCTGGAGGCGGTTTTACGTCGCAAGGGATTTTCAGAACAATGGATCACATGGATCATGATCTGCGTGCGTAGTGTCTCATTCTCGGTGTTGGTAAATGGTAATTCTTATGGTCACTTCCAACCGCAACGTGGACTACGACAAGGTGACCCTTTGTCCCCCTATCTTTTTATCCTATGTTTTGATGTATTGAGCTGCTTACTGAATCGCGCGGCTGGAGAGGTTACACTTCAAGGAATCCGGCTTAGCCGGAGTGGTCTGGAGATTACGCATCTCCTCTTTGCTGATGACTCCTTATTCTTCCTTAAAACTGATGCCCAAAACTGTCGGACTTTGGCTTCCATATTTCAACAATATGCTCAAGTTTCGGGTCAACTTATTAGCCTTGAGAAATCCACAATAACCTTCGGCTCCAAAGTGTACGAGCATACACGGCGTGCTGCTCAGCATATTCTGCATATATCGAATATAGGTTGCGGAGGGAAGTACCTTGGCCTCCCTGAGTAGTTTGGGAAGAGGAAGACAGAGATGTTCAAGTATATCAAAGACAAGGTAGACAAGAAAATCCAAGGTTGGCAAAATCATTTTCTTTCACTAGCAGGGAAGGAAACTTTGATCAAGAGTGTTGCGTTTGCTATGCCAGTCTACTCAATGACATGTTTTCAGCTCCCTATGGAAATTTGCGATGAACTTAACCGCTTGTTTAGCCAATATTGGTGGGGATCAACTGACGAGAAACGCAAAATGTCTTGGCTCTCCTGGTCGAAACTATCGACATCTAAAAAGCAAGGAGGATTGAGGTTTAGAGATTTACATGAATTTAACCAAGCACTTTTGGCAAATCATGCATGGAAGATCATGCAACGCCCCAGTAGCTTAACCTATCAAGTCTTGAAGCATCGTTATTTCAAGAATGGGGATATGGCCACGGCAACAGCCCGCAACGGATCCTCCTATGGCTGGCGATCCCTAGTGTTTGGGTGCGACCTTCTACGACTCGGCTCCAGAGTTCTCCTTTGTGATGGTCAATCGGTAACTCTCGGGAGCACGAGCTGGCTCCCAACACAGCCAAGACGGGCACCAACATTAAACTCCTCAGCATATGCTCAACTTCCGGTTAGGTCTTTACTTTCCACTGTGACTAATCAATGGGATGATCTTGCCTTGAATCATTTTATTCACCCGACTGACCACCACCTTATCCGAAAGCTTTTTCTACCCCCAACCCTGAAACCTGATAGACTCATCTGGAACCACACCAAAGACGGGTATTATACGGTTAAGTCTGGTTACATGCTCAAGAAAGAGACAACAATGATGGTTGATGATCCCCTGCCCCCTATGGCTGTGAATCCTGATGTTGCGGCGACACTATGGCAGCTACCCATACCTTCAAAACATAAACACTTCCTTTGGAAAGTTTGCTCCAATATCCTTGCAACTTCAGAGAACCTACGCCGAAAGCATATACCCGTTAATCCCTATTGCGTTCGTTGCGGTACGACTGAGGAAACAACTCACCATCTCTTCTTCACTTGCCCTTACGCGGAATCAGTATGGCGGTTATCAGGGATACGTATTGATATAGCGGCTGAATCAAATATTCATTCTCTTATTCTATACCAAACTCAAAGGATGACAGATACAACGGGTCGAACTCTTTCGTTTCATATTTTATGGCGTGTATGGAAAGCCCGAAATGAGTTGTTGTTCAACAAACGGGTAATCACCGCTCACGAGACGATCCTCCGTGCAACTACTGATGCTCATGAATGGAATACATTACTGGATGAGACTACACATAGTCTGGGAAATCAACGACTGATGGATAGTCAACGAAACATGGGTTGGACACCCCCACCGATTGGATAGGTGAAATGCAATTACGACTCTTCCCATTTAGAAGACCACTCGGAGTCCTCTCTTGGATGGATTATTAGGGACTCGCTGGGGCAAGTCCTTCATTGTGGAATGGGAAGTACCAAGGACGCATCAACACTGAAGAAGCGGAATATACAGCACTACTATGGGCAATCTAAGCGGCTTGGGGTCTTGGCTATCGTCTAGTAGAGTTTTGTGGCGATAATACCACAGTAACTCAAACAGCTAATGGTAATCAAACGAACCTCTTACTTATGCATTATACTAAGACGGTCCAGGAGTGGTCTCACCTGTTTCAAGATTTTCGAATATCGTTCGCCCCACGAGAAGCGAATACTTGTGCCGACAAGCTTGCAAAACAAGCCTTACATGAACATAACAATTGGTTGATATTTGATTATTGTCCTTATTTTTTACACTCATTTGTAACAAAGAATCGACTAATTGAAGATTAATAAAATTATGTTGGAGAAAAAAATTAATAATCTAATACATATTTTTTATAATAGTTAATTTATATAATATCTAAAGTTGATTTTATGATTTAAAATTTGCAAATCTAAATTTTTAAATTAGATTCTTCACAAAAGAATTACTAAAAATGTAAAAAAAATTAAAGGCTTAAAATATATTTTTCAAAAATAATTGATATTTATTCAATTCATTTTATCTAATATGAAATAAATAATTTATTTAAGAGTACTTTATCATTCAAATATATTTTTTTATAATTTTTGGTAATCTGAATTAAGATTTTTTTACTTGCGATACAAAATACAATCGATGAATAACTAAACATGGATTTTGAATTACAATATACTTATACGAACTATAATTATGCATGTTATTTGAATGTAGATTTTAATCTAGAATATACTTATACGAATTATGATTATGAATGTTATTAATTTAAGATATTAAATATTTTATATATATATATATATATATATATCCGTATCACATCCGCTCTCATCTAATTAGACATAAACTAGTACAAGTTTTAAGTGTGAAAAAATTTAAAAAGGTCAATCTTCGAAGAATAGGGGGAGTATTAATTAGTAATAAGGAAAGTTGATCTACTCTTGTAATTTTGTGAAAATATGTATACAGAATAGATCATTAAGAAAAAGAAAAGTGAGACGTCTATATCCATTGATAGTCGAAAGGCTATAAGTTGGTGTGTTTAATATACGTACCAACTATATAAATTATAGTGCTATTTCGTTTATGGTTTCGAGCACGTAAATAGCTGGAGGCAACATTACTACGATCTTTGACCAAAAACGTAAGAAAGTGACAAACTCTTGCAATTTTTGCATCCCGTAAAATAATTACCTTCATTTTAAATTTTTTAAAATGAAGGCAATTTTAAAAATTTATGTTCATCTTATTTTAAACACAACTGTTATTTTATAATGAAGGGCATTTTAAAATAATTGCCTTCATTTTAAAATTCTTTATGCATATTTTCTTTGAATACTGTGATCAACAAATACAATTTTATAAAAGTCTTTTATATTTATGGGACATATAAAAAGTAATCGTGCCTAGATAAAAAGAAAGCTTTTCATAAGTTTATTGTAATCTAATTTATCGAAAAGTTATTATAATCTTAAATAAATTATTTTAAAAATAGCAAAAAATTAAGATCAATTTCAAAATAACAACAAAGTTGGAATATTTTATTTAAGGAGGGAGTTTTTTTTAAGCTATTAGCTTCTGGTTAAGGATTTAAGAACAGACATTAAACAAAGTTAGAAACTAATAATTGAATAAGGATAATGACGAGGTAAAGATAGCAAATGTCCCAACAGTTTTTTTTTCTATTGGGAATCATTTAACATTTAATCAAACAAAATTTTAAGAAAATTTGAAGCATCTGACAAAAGTTTTAATATATTTATACAATCTACACAAAAAAATGTAATGGGAATTAAGTTTACAAGTAATAATGAGATACTACATTATATCCTACCCTACAACCACTCCTACCCAATCCATTTGACTCTCTGCTTCTTCTTTTTTTGTTTGTGTTCCTTTTTCTCTCTCATCCTTTAGTGTCACTTGTTTGTTTATTTGTAAGAAAGAGAGAGAGAGAGAGAGAGAGAGAGAGAGAGATTTCTGAAAAAAAGTAGATTTCTTTTTCTTTGTGGGTTTGTTGAAGTTGCTGGAATCTAGATCATCTGTTTTGAATCAGTCTTTACCCAAAAACCCTAATTCTCATTTATTGAAATTTTCAAAGCTCGAGAGAAGTAATCTACGCTCCGATCCATTTTTGATTTTTGAAAGTTTCCTCCTTTTTTTCTTCTTAATTTTACTTTTTCTGATTACAAAAGAGCTTCGATTTATTCTTCGTCTCTTTTCTGGAGCTTTTATAAGCATTTGGAGTTTTGGGTTTTTGCGTTTAGCTGATTCTCTGACAACCCAATGAAATGCACTGCGGCGGCAGATCTTTTCCTGGGTTTGATTGGATCGTGAAGTCGCTGGTGATTTGATGGAAGTGAAACTGTTTCTCTCAGCTTTTCTCGGGTTTTCATGGAGGTCGTAGTTCGGTGTGGTTCATGTTCTACACTCGTTTTCAATCCTCAGCTCCGATTCGCCGCCGGTCTCTTTTTCTCCGGCGTAAGTTCTTCCTCATCTATTGATTTTAGGGTTTTCGGATTCTTCTTCCCTTTCTTACGGAATCTGGATTATCGACTCTACTTGGTTACTGGGAATTAGAGCTTGATTTAAGGTTCTAATGTAAAGTAGAGAGTATAAACCTGAGTGTGTTCTTCATGTCTCCTTTCTCAGATCTCTGTTGCCTTTTATTGATTTGGCAACTTTCCCTTTCTGCAAATTGCTCATTTTCGTTTGTTAGAAATGTTGTCTTCTTTACAGTTTTTAGCTAATGGAATCAATTGTATAGCTTGTAGGCATTTTAGGTTTAACCTCATGCGAATCCGCGTAGCTACAAATATCTTTTGCTAGTTCAATCACGGATCTACAAAGATTGAAAGTATTGTGTCATTTTTTTGTTTCAGGTTTTGTTGTTTCTATTGTGGTCTGGAGCTGCTGATGCGAAAGCGAAGCATCACCAAACACATTTGCAAGGTTTGGAAACTGGAGTTGATAGTATATCATCTCATTCTTGCATCCATGATCAGATCATAGAACAGAGAAAGAGACCCGGTCGAAAAGTTTATTCAGTTACTCCCCAGGTTTATCATGAGCCAACAAAAGCATATCCTCACAAAGGAAGGGTATTGCTCAGTGTTTCCGAAGAGTACAAGGAAGTGAAACAACCTATCAGGATTTACTTAAACTATGATGCTGTTGGTCACTCACTTGACCGAGATTGTCAAAGAATTGGTGATATCGTGAAGGTGGGCATTCTTGGTAGCTTTCAGAAGTGTGAGATATGGGTTTTTTTTTATCAAGTTACATGAATAATTTGTTTTATGCTCCTTCTGTTTCTCTGTCAGTTGGGTGAGCCTCCTTCAAATACTTCCCCTGCTTCTCCAGCGTGCAATCCTAATGTAAAACCTCCAGTATCCGGTGATTGCTGGTATAACTGCACTTTAGATGACATATCAGGAAAAGACAAAAGGCGTCGCCTACGCAAGGTTCATTTGATCTCGTGTGTCATAGATATGTGAATGTTACTTGTCACGCAAATGTACTAATTTTATATATCTTTCACATGAAGGCTTTAGAGCAGACAGCAGATTGGTTCAGAAGAGCCTTATCTGTTGAACCTGTGAAAGGGAATTTGCGGTTAAGTGGATATTCTGCATGTGGCCAAGATGGTGGTGTGCAGCTTCCTCGTAAATATGTGGAGGGTAATTTTGTTACTGTTTTTCTCTCTGATTGGCAATTTCTCGTCCATTGTACTTCCCTTGCTAGGTTTATATTTTCTTGATCAGCTTATTTCAATTTGCAGAAGGTATTGCTGATACTGATTTAGTTCTATTGGTGACCACACGACCTACTACGGGTAATACCCTAGCATGGGCTGTCGCTTGTGAACGTGATCAATGGGGTCGTGCCATTGCTGGTAATTGTTAAGCTTCTTCAGATTATTTACAGTGCTTTGAATTGCTGAGTTTAAATTAATTCCAGGAGTTTTTTTTTTCAGGCCATGTCAACGTTGCTCCACGCCATTTGACATCCGAATCTGGGACTTTGCTTTCAGCAACTCTCATTCACGAGGTCATGCATGTCCTTGGATTTGATCCACATGCCTTTGCTCACTTTAGAGATGAGAGGAAAAGAAGGCGGACTGAGGTATATTATGAAGATCGAACTTATCCAATTGACCAGTAGTATTTTTTTTCTTGTCCCTTTCCTTTTTCGTATGGATGAGAGCACTGAAGTTTCTATTCAAACCACCTCGGAATAAGCCTCCTTTTTGTGTGTTAGGTCACTGAGCAACAGATGGATGAAAAGCTTGGCCGTATAGTGACACGCATAGTCCTTCCAAGGGTTGTTATGCATTCACGGCATCATTATGGAGTGAGTTTATTGTCTTTTAGTCACTTCTCAGGATTTCATGTATCTTTGCAAGTTTCCCTGTGACCCTAGTTTCGTGTTCTGAATACGAGTGTCAAATGTTCAATGAACAGGCATTTTCTCAGAATTTCTCGGGTTTAGAACTAGAGGATGGAGGAGGACGTGGTACATCAGGGTCCCACTGGGAGAAGAGACTCCTCATGAATGAGATAATGACTGGATCAGTAGACACAAGATCAGTTGTGTCGAAAATGACTTTAGCGCTATTAGAAGACAGTGGCTGGTATAAGGCTAATTATAGCATGGCAGACCGTCTAGATTGGGGCCGGAACCAAGGGACTCAGTTTGTGACATCTCCATGTAACATGTGGGAAGGCGCTTACTATTGTAACACAACCCAACTATCCGGCTGTACATACAACAGAGAGGCTGAAGGATACTGCCCAATCTTAAACTATAATGGAGACTTGCCTCAATGGGCTCGTTACTTTCCAGAGGCTAATAAAGGTCAGTCCTGCAGATTGATTCCAACATGCTAGTTCAAGAATCTAATCTTTAAATTATATATTTACTATATTTGTAGGACGTTTCCTCTTTTCTTGGCTGTAATAGAATGGTAGGTATATAACAAAGTGATGCTATTCAATAATCCTATGAATTTGTTGTCTCTTGTTTGCATCATTTTGCAGGCGGTCAATCTTCCTTAGCAGATTATTGTACATATTTTGTTGCCTATTCAGATGGGTCTTGTACGGATATCAATAGTGCCCGTGCGCCTGACAGAATGTTGGGTGAAGTGAGAGGAAGTGAATCCAGGTTATTGCGGATTAAATTTCTCATTAGATATTTGTAGTTATTCACATCACACGTTGCCCATGAAAGAGTTTGGCTTATATATAGGTGTATGGCCTCATCTTTAGTTCGTACTGGCTTTGTCCGGGGTTCCATGACGCAGGGAAATGGCTGTTATCAGCATAGATGTAAAAACAATTCATTGGAGGTATGCCTTTCTCCAACTTCTTCCCTGTCCTTAGATATTATTTTAGGCATAAGCTGTTATAGTTATATGATGGATAAGAGACAACACTATTGATAGTGCCATCCGTTCGCTTGTTTCTTCCTTGAACTGTTGGGATGAGGGCATCTTGATTTTATGCTTATCTATGCCTTCACTAGTAATTTTTTTCTTTTATCCAAAATGCCATTCTTTTAGGTTGCTGTGGAGGGAGTATGGAAAGTCTGCCCTCAAGCTGGCGGGCCACTTCAGTTTCCCGGTTTTAATGGTAAGAACGCTGTTTTCTTCAAGAAAGAAGAATATCATATTGTTACTAAATATTTTTTAACCATTAACGTTTTGGTTTTGTAGGTGAATTAATTTGTCCGGCTTACCATGAACTCTGCAGTACAGCTGTAGTTTCCATGCTTGGTCAGTGTCCTAATTCATGTAACTTTAATGGAGACTGTGTTGATGGGAAGTGTCGCTGTCTCCTTGGTTATCATGGTCATGACTGTAGAAACCGTAAGAGTCCTGTATCCTTCCCATCATATCTTCGTACAAGTCAAGGTCTCTCTACCTTTCCTATGAATTGAACTTACAAGATATGCATTTCATCCTGCAGGCTCATGCCCCAATAATTGCAATGGGCATGGAAAATGCACAACCGAAGGTGTGTGCATATGCGAAAATGGATTTACTGGAATTGACTGTTCCACTGGTAAACAATCATACTTACATAATTTTGTATCAAGAATATATTTATCAGTACTGTTATATCTGATAACAAGATTCTTTTCAACCATATAGCTGTGTGCGATGAACAGTGCAGCCTACATGGAGGAGTGTGTGACAATGGGGTTTGCGAGTTCCGTTGCTCTGATTATGCTGGCTACACATGTCAGAACAGCTCTAAACTAGTTACAAGTTTACTGGTGTGCAAAGATGTCTTGGAGAGAGACCTGTCGGGGCAACATTGTGCTCCACGTGAACCTAGCATACTCCAGCAGCTTGAGGAAGTCGTGGTCATCCCCAACTACAATAGGCTGTTTCCAGGCGGGGCTCGCAAGTTATTTAACATTTTCGGTAACAGCTTTTGTGATGAAGCTGCAAAGAGACTAGCCTGTTGGGTAAGCAGCTCTCTCCTTGGGATTTGTACAATGGTCCAAGTCCCCTCATGATTCTCTGATAATGAGTTTGTTCTTCTTTATGATCTCTCTGAACCAGATATCGATCCAGAAGTGCGATACAGATGGAGACGATAGATTACGGGTGTGCCATTCAGCATGTCAATCCTACAACATGGCCTGTGGGGCTTCCTTAGACTGCTCTGATCAAACCCTTTTCAGCACTGCAGAAGAAGGCGATGCTGAATGCACCGGGTCTGGCGATATCAGATCGCCATGGTTTAGCCGTTGGTGGAGTAGATTCATAGCAAGTAACTAGGAACAATTCGAGGTTGGAGGTGAAGGAAGAAAGAAAAAATATTTGTGTACAAGGTAGATAGTGAGGCAGAGAGTATTATTATTTGAAGCTGTAATTTTTCTAGGGCTTATGAGCGAGAAATGAAATCCCTACCGTGTTACATAAGTTAGGGGTCTTGCCTTTAAGCCCAACCCTTATAGGTGAATTAGAGAATGTCTTTGCCTGTCTTTTAAGCAAAAGCTAAATATGTATTCGGATATAACTTATAGGCCGAAGGCTTATCAAGAGAAAAGAAAAGTGAATGTCTTTTTTTTTTTTTTAATGTTCTTTTTAGCTCTGTTACATCTAGTGTTTACCGCTAGTGATGAAAGTCTTGACCATCCATCTTTCAGATGCTTAGTCTCAGCTCGACGGCGACAATGCCTCGCTTGCTATGAAGCGCGGTCCAATTCCTTGGCTCCAAGATTATTCATCCAAATGTTTCTTCTGCGAATCTAATCATAAACTGCACTACTATGAAAAGAGAGGAACCACTTGATGCCAATAATTTGGGACTTGTTAATAAAAAGCGTGTGTGTGTGTGTAATTAAGTCCAATTTGAAAACACTGTCATCAATTTGCTGAGGTAAATTGGTGTTTAATTTCATTCACATCTCTTGGTTTGTATGATTAGATTCTTTTGTGAAATGTGTTGTGCATTTTGTTTTTTTTCTCTCTTGTTAATAAAAACTAAATAATTCCAAAACTTAAACGTTTTTAAACAAAAGGAGCTTAACCTAAATAAAATAAAATAACCCACACATTATCCTTTTTGGTGGGCTTAAGCCTCTCTCTTTTATTCAGAGGGTTTCAAACCTTAAGTGAAAGAGAGCTTTTGTGATGTTTTAACAATCGTGTCTTAGTGGATTAGTGAAATTGTTGAAGGTTTTTACAGTTTTTTCTTTTAATTTGTGGTAACCGCTTGAGTTTTTCTGGGTTTTCTTTGAAGTTCTTCGTGACAGTTGCAAGTTGAACAGCATTTTCAAGCATCTTCCTCTGTTTTTCGAGAGTCTCTGTCTTGTCTTCTCTCTGGTTTTGTTTTCCGATGGATAAGGATGTGGAGAAGGCTCTGAGAGCCATGACATTGGCCGAGGAGGAAGTTCCTGTTGACTTACCGGATCTACCGGAGTATTATTCCTGTGAACGTAATGTTCTAAGCATCATTGGTAGGACCTTAAATCCTCCCTACCAACCCATGGAAGACCTTATTTTGGAAATGCCACGCAAGTTTCAAGTATATGGTCGTGTGAGAGGTGTGGCGTTGAGCAAAGATAGGTTCCAATTCATTTTCAAATATCAAGAGGATATGGAGGAGGTTCTGAAGAAAGGTTCGTGGACCTTTAATGAATGGTCGGTGGTGATGGATAGATGGTATGAGGTTGAACCGGAAAACTATCTCCAGTTTCTACCCGTTTGGGTCCAGATAAGAAACATACCGATCAATCATTTCACAGAGAAAGCAATCATGAAGTTTGGTGAATTTGTTGGACGAGTTACAGACATTGCCTTTGATCCTTCTATTTCGCAACGTAAAGATTACGTCAGAGTTCGTGTGATGTTTGATGTATCCAAACCTGTTCGCCGATCACAAGTAGTGAACCTACCTTCAAGAGGCTCAGTGAAGTTGCTATTTGATTTTGAACGGGTACAAAAACGCTGTTACATTGCCAGCGCCTCACACATGATAAGGCTCATTGTCCTCTCTTAGTCCAGGTCTGGCCAAGTGCAACGGTCCAATCGGATAGTCAAAGTGAAGCGCGTGACAAAACAGAACAGACCTTAGCCGCTGGTTATCCGCTGTTTGGGGTTCTCTCTGAATCTCAAGTTGGGAAGGACCCTAACACTGGAAGGCCAAGGATAGCACCTGAGGTTCTCCAAGAAATGTGACAATATCTCATGGTAGACGACGAAGCGGAACGTAGAGCTAGGATACTGCGTATTCAGACCACTGTCGCAGAAGTTGAAAAAGATCCTGTCTCCCAAAAATCAATGCTGTCGCTTGAGCCTATTCCCGTGGTTCATCGAGATGTCGATAAAGGGAAAGGCATTGTATTCAGCTATGAAAAATCAGCCTCGCAAAAACAACCTACCGATCCAGCAGATAAACTCTTATCCTCAGCCATCAGGGCCAATCAAGCTGCTTCTCCTTCTGTGGATCGTGTTCTCGGATTTCCTTCAAATGATTTCTCTGTATCTGATCAACTGTTGAGGCAGGGAGGTTCGACGGTTCAAGACTTGGCTTCCTATGAAGCCAGCTCTTCCGGAACTTCCTCATCTCTCAAACGCACTCGTAGAAGACCTTCTATAAGTCGACGCCTGGCTGGGAATTTAAAACCTTAGAAACAGAAGACAAAACAGAGCATGTTAATGACTTACAAGAGAAACGCTACAGACACTTTGGGAACTCCATCCAAGCTAGCTAAGCTGAAGGAGACGGAGGCTGTTCCGAGGGAGGAACGGCCGGATCGGAGATGAGATTATTAAGCTGGAACTGTCAGGACCTTGGTCCGGACCTGACAGTCAATCGTCTCCCGGAATTAACCAAAGAATTTTCACCGGAGATAATTTTTCTTATGGAAACAAAAAACAAAAGAGATGTTGTTGTTGATTTGCAAGTTTGGCTAGGTTTCGATCGTGTAGTAACTGTGGAACCGGAAGGGATGAGTGGTGGTTTAGCTGTGATTTGGAAAAGTTGTGTACAGTTAGATGTTTTGTTTGTAAATAAAAATCTCGTTGATATGGATGTACAGTTTGGTAATCAAAAGTTTTTTCTGTCTTGTGTTTATGGAGACCCGGATCCTCAGTTTAGCCATGTAGTTTGGGAACGCTTATCACGTATTGGTGTCTTTCAATCAAGAATTTGGTGTATAGTTTGTGATTTCAATGAAATATTGAACAATAGTGAGAAGCTTGGAGGCCCTAAGAGAAGTGATAATTCTTTTGTACCTTTCGCGGATATGCTTCAGAGCTGTAAGATGACTGAGTTGCCGGGTCTGGGCAATAGTTTTTCATGGTCCGGAAAACGTCATGATCTTTGGATCCAGTGTAAGTTAGATAGGGCTTTTGGGAATGATAATTGGGCTTCACAATTCCCTTCAGTTCATCAGCTGTTTTTCCAACGTATTGGCTCCGACCATAGGCCTGTGTTGGTTTGGTTGTTTGAGAACCAGAGATGTAACCAGGGTCAGTTTCGTTTTGACTACAGGCTCATAGAGAAGGAGGGGCTTAAGGAAATCATTGATATGACGTGGAACAGAGGTACGACAATAGCGGCGAGGTCTGTCATGTCCCGTATAGGAGACTGTCGTAAATCTATTAGTCAATGGAGGAAACAGAACAAGATGAATTCTCTTGATCGGATACAACAGTTGAAAGCAGAACTGGATATAGAGTCCTCCTCTTTGTCTCTTTGCTTTGCTCATATGAGCAGATTGAAACGGGATCTCACTTTGGCTTACCGAGACGAGGAACTCTATTGGAGGCAGAAGAGTCGTGAGAGATGGCTGAAAAGTGGAGATCGTAACACGAAGTTTTTTCATGCTTCTGTAAAGCACAACCGAGCGAAGAAATGGATTCCAAAGCTGATTGACGTGACTGGCACTACGCAGGAGGATGAAGCAGCTAAAGGTCAAGTTGCCACTTCCTATTTTCACACTCTGTTTCAAAGCTCCACACAGAGGGATTTCTTGGCTTTGTTCTCTGGCTTATAGAAATTGTCTCTCCAGATGAAGTCAGACAAGCGGTTTTTTCGATTGATCCATCGAGTGCTCCGGGAGCGGATGGGATGAATGGATGGTTCTTTCGATATTATTGGGATATAATTGGTTCGAAAGTTACAGAGGAAGTACATGATTTCTTTCACAATGGTACGTTCCCATCCGATTGGAATTACACGCTTATTTGTCTCATCCCGAAGAAGGAAGCACCCTCTCTCATGTCGGATCTAAGACCGATCAGCTTGTGTTCCTTTTTGTATAAGATTATTTCTAAGATTCTTGTTGCTCGTCTGAAGCCGATAATGTCGTCTATAATTTCGGCCACTCAGTCAGCTTTTGTGGCGAAAAGATCGATACCGGACAATATTCTTATTGCTCATGAAGTTGTACATAGCTTAAGAACGCATCCAAAGATCTCCTCTGAGTTTTTGGCTTTGAAAACAGACATGTCAAAAGCCTATGATAGATTGGAATGGTCTTATTTGAGGAAGATATTGGAAGTAATGGGTTTTCATTGGAAGTGGATTGATTGGATTCTTTTTTGTGTACAATCTGTGAGTTACTCAGTGCTTTTAAATGGGCAGAAACATGGAGTGGTATCTCCCGAACGCGGACTGAGGCAAGGCGATCCGCTCTCGCCTCTTTTATTTGTAATATGTACCGAAGGACTCATCCATTTACTTACTAAGGCGGAGAGAGAGGGTCAGATTCAAGGCATTCGGTTTTCGAGCTCGGGTCCTATGATTCACCATCTCCTCTTCGCCGATGATAGTTTGTTTGTTTGTAAAGCTTCTTGGGATCAATGCCTCTCTCTGAAATCAATCCTTCAAACATATGGTGAGGCTACGAGACAGGTCATTAATACCGCAAAATCTTCGATCACTTTTGGGAGGAATGTGGCTGAGGACATCAAAGCTCCCATTCGATCGGGCCTGAACATATTTAATGAGGGTGGAGCCGGAACGTATCTCGGGTTACCGGAGTGTTTTAGCGGTTCTAAAGTGGACTTGCTTAATTACATACAAGAGAGGTTAAGGAATAGACTCAATGGGTGGTTCTCTCGATCTTTATCTCAAGGAGGTAAGAATATTCTGCTTAAATCGGTAGCGATGGCAATGCCGGTCTATGCTATGTCAGTCTTCAAGTTGCCTAAATCCACGTGTGATAGTTTAAACAAGGCCATGGCTCAGTTTTGGTGGAGCAACTCGGAGGAAAGAAGGAAGCTCCATTGGGTGCAGTGGGAGAAACTATGTCTGTCTAAGAAGGATGGGGGTTTGGGTTTTAGAGATATCGAGAAGTTCAATCAAGCTCTTCTTGCGAAGCAAGCTTGGCGGGCCCTTTCAGAACCTGACTCTCTTTTCGCTCAAGTGCTTAGTAGTAGGTATTATTCAGACCATGATATTCTGACGGCTAGATTGGGTGAGCGCCCATCCTTTGCTTGGTGTAGCTTGATACATGGCAGAGAGCTTCTAGTTAAAGGATTGCGTCGAATGGTAGGTGATGGGCGGTCCATTAAGGTGTGGCTAGACCCTTGGATCCCCGATGGCAATATGCGACGTCCTTTACTCAAGAATAGAACATTCAATCTCAAGCTCAAAATTCATGATCTGATGGATGCATCTTCTGGTACGTGGGATAATGTCAAATTGAATGAGCTCTTCTTCCCACCTGATGTACAAAAAATTCTTCAAATGAAACCGATATGTAATGTCATTGAATTTTGGATATGGAGACATAATAGAGATGGGAATTACTCGGTCAAATCCGGCTATTGGTTCATTTGTCAAGATGACAAAACAGAGAGCCTGTATGATGCTCAACGACTGCCTTCTCTGAATCCTTTAAAAGAAGCTATATGGTCTTTAAGTACGGCTCCTAAAATTAAAGTGTTTCTTTGGAAAGTGTTAAGTGGAGCTTTGGGTACATCGATGGCACTAGCTAACAGAGGAATACAAGTGGATGTTTCCTGTCAATTATGTGGTGATCGAGAAGAGACAATCAATCACATACTTTTCTTGTGTCCCAAGGCTCGACAAGTCTGGAATGTTCTGCAATTCCCTCTCCCTCAAAATGGTTTCAGCACATCCTCTGTTTATGCTAATGTTCATCACCTTTTGGAAGTTAACAGAGATCCTAGAGTGCCTAAAGAGATGAGTAGATTGTTCCCGTGGGTACTTTGGATTATGTGGAAGAATCGAAATAAGTTGATCTTTGAGGAGAGACAATATGAATCTTTGGAAACGCTTCAGAAAATACACAAGGATGCGCAGGAATGGCTAACAGCCCAAGAACATGATCAACTCTTCTCTCAAACTTCATTGGCTCCTTGTCAACTCACAAATCAATGGGAACCGCCGCCACAAGACTGGTTGAAGTGTAACATTGGCATCTCTTGGTCAAAGAAAAAGAGCATGGGAGGAGCATCATGGATTCTCCGTGATTATAACGGGAATGTACTCCTTCACAGTAGACGTTGTTTTGGTGTGGTAAGGAGTTTATTGGATGCGAAATACCTGAGTATAATGTGGGCTATAGAGAGCATGATGAGTCATCATGTGTCTAAGGTGATATTTGGTTGTGACGCAAAGGACTTAGTTGGTGCTGTTAATAGGCCACCGGAATGGCCAGCTTATCAAGCTTATGCTCTTGAGGTAAGAAATGCGTTGAATGGTCTAGAGGCTTGGGAGATGGATTTGGTTACGGTTCATGCGAACAAGAGTGCTTTCTTAATCGCTCGTAGTGTGACAATGGAGGATAGACGCCAATCGTATGTTGCGGTAGGTCTTCCGCCTTGCTAGTTCAGATTTTGGAAACTGAGAAACACTTATCTTCTTGATAAGTTTTCATCCTACTCCTGTGTTTCCTGTGGTTTTAGCTCTGTTTTAAGAACAGAGTGAGTGTTAATGGTTATTATTTGGTCTTTGAACTTTGTTTGTTTTTTCACTCCTTGTTTGTCTTTTGTTTGTTGTTGTATCGACTGCCTTGGTGTTTTTATATATATTATTCAGTCGACAAAAAGGAAAAAAAAAACAAAACAAAAGAAGCTTATGCTCTCACTAGATAATTTCATTTCATTTCTTTTTGTTATATGATTATATCCTTATTATCATTACTCCAAGGTATTTATTTGCTAAGCACAAGGGACCATGAGGAACAAAGCCCGATGTCCTGAAGCAAGTCAAGGTCGCTATTTGTCATACGTAAAAAAGATCCGATCGAGATAAACAGCATAATACCATTTTCTATTACACATCTTGCAAATATATATATATGTTTTCCACCCGTTATTTAGTATAACCAAAAAGATGTATTAAAACTATAGATTTTACTTGAAGTAGAAAAAAAGTTTAATAGATTTTAGTTTTTACTTTTATGCAACAAGTAAACATTTTTCGAAAAGACCTCTCTATAGACCAGAGTGGGATGAGTAGAGCATACTAAAAGCGGAAAGAGGCAGCAGAAACTTTTTAGTTACCAGAGAATCTTTTCCAATTTATATTCAAGTGTGATAATGGAAGATTGAGATTTTTTTGTTCTTGTGGATTGCAACAAAAATTTATCTCTAGTCTCATCTACTACAACTATATATGGCTAATACTTAATCTGTTTCTCTTGTTTATACAATCTATTAAATTAACTCCTCAAACATTATTGAAAAAAGTTCATATATGATGATAATGAGTCTTCCAAAGTCCATATAATCAAAGCAAATTAATTATGTTAAACTGATAATCTAATTAAGCTGACTCTTTTGTTGTAGTCTCTCTAAGTTAAGCAATTAGCACTTGAGAAGGGTTAAATCACTAGAGGGTTTAGCATTGTCCATCTCCCAACTCGGCCGCCCCAACGTGAATTCCAAATTGAGATGAATGTTTGTCGCCTCTTTCTCCTTGTCTTCCTATTTACAAAAGAAAGATTTCACATTTGAGAAACTTTTATACAAATGTGCACATCTATAACTAACATTATTGTTACCATTGTGGTTCTAGTCTTTTCACAATCAATAAGAGATAAAGGATAAAAATTGTACCTTAGTATGACGAGTTGTTTCCAAGTGATGAGGATCTTCTTGTGTTGATATGCTCATTGATCCCTTTGTGGATGACCATGAACCTCTATTCAAATTTTAATGATAAAACATATTTGAGAAATCTATTTCTACCGACCATATTTGGTCTGAATTGTTGGATCATATCAGCCCTTATTGTTACTATTTATTGAACACCTCTACTATCATCAATTCACTAATATACATTCCTACAACTAGCTAAAAAGACCTTAATACTCTTTTACATTTTGAGAAAAAGCATTAATTAACGGATTTAAGAGGAGATGGACAACAGATTAATCACATAAAGCCCTAGGAGAAATGTCATATTCGTCAAAATTCACACAAAACTAAGAAGACATAGAGATTAAGTGCAAAACTATTTACAATAAAAATAATAATGATGATAAAATAAAAATAAAAATAAAAGCAAAATGTATATAACCTTTGGGTCTTTTGCAGAGATAATGAGTTTGGCGAATTTGTGTCAGTTCCTTCATTATTATTATTATTGTCCTCTATCTTCTTCTCTGCCTCTTTCTCTACCTTTCCTTCTCCTGAAAGAAAAAAAGGGAAAAACAAATTTTTATACAAAAAATGAGAAAAATTTACATTTATGTCCAATAGGAAATACAAAAATCAGTGAGACCGTTTTGAATGAATGAATGAATACCTGATGATCCTTTATCAGTGCATTTCACTGTTCTATACATCTGCATCAACAAAACACACTTCCTTAGTAATTCATAAATACATGAAAAAATGTTTGGCTAAGGTTTTTTCAACTATACAATCATGTGTCATATACCTAGTGGCCCAATATATATTCATAAATATTAAATATTATATATGCATATATATATGTGTATATTTATATATATGCATTCGTATGAGATTTTGCATTTACATTTTTTTTTTTAAAAAAGGGTGAAAAAATAGAAATGGACCTGCAAGTGACTCTTGACATGAGCTAGGGTTAGATCTTTCACATTCATCAGCTCCAACACTGATTTAGGCGTTGCTCCTGTCAAACCCAACAATACACCACAAATCTTAATCCCTTGCCTTCAAAACCTTTTACTAAGACAAATATCTTTTACTAGGTTTCAAAAGTTGTATATTATCCAAAAAAAGGTTGTACTAAGAAATACTTAAATCTTATAATGTTTTTTTTTGGTTTTCATCTTATAATGTTTTGGTTTCAAAACGTTTTAATAAGACATAAATCTTGATTTAGTTTTCTTTTGTTTTAAAAAGAAGTGAAAATACTTTCATGGCCGCCAAGAAGTTGAACAGCATGGACAAAATGGGCATGGAGAGTGGAAGTCCATCTCATTCTTGGAGCTCGAATGCTTCGTTTAAGACCAGCCATTGATGCTGAGCTTCTCTTGAACTCTCGGCCGTAGATTTGAGGTTGAAACTTTGTGTTTGAATGCCTCTCAAGATGATGATCAAAGCCTAATGTCAAGAGAGGTTTGTTGAGGAAGTTGTTCTCATGGCTAAGCTCACTGAGGCTGCTGCCGGAGTCACTGCTGGTGGAGCTCCGGTCACCTCCGTGAAGAGGTTTTCCGGCGTGAGAGTAAGGAAGACTGATCTGAAGGGACAGATCTGGGACTGAGTTTGAATCTCTCATGTTGCTTCTTGACTCTAACATCATCATCTCACTACTTTCTCTGTGTATCTTTTCTCTTTTAAATAGTGGGATATCAAGAATCCATTGAGAAAGAGAGATATAGAGAGAGAGACAAAGAGAGACAAAGAGACCTACAGAAATAAAATAACACAGAGCGAGAAAAGAAAAGAGGAATAAGTGATTAGTACTTCTTGGTCGTCGTCGTCATTATATCATTAAACAAAACATATATATATATATATATATATATATTATATATATACCGTCTTTTTATTATTTATAAAATATCTTTTTGTATCTTTACAACATTTTGAAACTCTTATTACACACTTATCGTAGTACTATCAAATGTTTGTACATACAAAAACATTCAAAATTTTTAATTAACTAGAATACTCACTCTACAAATGCCGATCAACAATATATATTTTGGGAAGCAAACATTTTTGTGACAAAAATTTTGCGTTAACCAAAATAACAATAAGCACATGCTATAATAACCAAACTATGAAATATCAAAATGAGGAGATATTTTACAATATGCCAAACTTTTGACAAAATTTTGTGTTTGTAAAGAACTATAGAGTTTATATTGAAGAAGCTAAATTACAAGTTTACACTACACAAAAGATTACTGAAGGCATATATATACGAGCTGCTGCGAGAACAAAAGCTGATGTAGTAAGGTTTCATATTTTGTGTTATTGATACGACGAATACAACTATTTATCCGGTCCTTTTATCCAAGGTTGAAGAAAGCATATGCACTTTATTATCTCTTTCATTTGAGATCAACTTCGTGTTTGTTCTGTCTCTTTTGTCGATTTTCGTGCTCACGCTTTCATGAACTATCTTGAATGGTATATCGGAGATATATACATATATACTAGTCGATCTCTTTCTTTTTTGTACGATCGCTCTTAGATATTTCCTATCTAGTAGGTTAATGTGTTATGTCTTATAACGCACGTATTATATATCTTTTTTTTTTCCTAATATAGTATATCCTAAGAGTAATCTCAAAATTTCAACTCAAACTTTGTATTTCTCAGCTCGATTAGTATTTTCAAAAGTAAGTGATTTTATATGTATTTTGATAGAATTGAGAGAGTATTCCCAAAAAGTGAAATGAAGAGGACTTGATAAAATAAATTAATAAATTGTTTCCCTCAAGTAATAAACTTATTAGGATTTAATCTGCGCTTTGCACGGAACAATAGTTACAAAATTGTTCTAAATGATATTATCTTTTAATTTTGTAATTCTTATATGTTTTTATGTATTTTTTGTAGTATAATAAGTGTATGAGTTATAAAATTATGTTTATTATAAATTTATGTTAATTATACATTTATATTTTATATATAAATCATATTAATTAAATGTACAATCATGTTTAAGTGAAAATATAATAAACATGCAATAGTGGAAAGATGTTATCTTATAATTAATAAATTTTTATTTAAATGTCATTTTTTTGTCACCAAACTAGTAATACATTTACTCATTAAGAAGTTAGAAACTCTTTGAAAGAGTTTTTGGCTAAAACATCAGCTTTCTCATTGCCACATCGAGGAGTGAAATTGAAAACAACAACATCAAATAATTTCAAAAGCAAATTAATGTCTTCCATTACACCATGAATTTCTGATAGCGAGGATTTCTTGTTCAACATATTGATCAGTTGGAGTGAATCCGAAACGAACTGAACCCTCTTGATTCTCATTTCTATTACACTCTCCACCGTTGCTCTTATCGCTAAGCTTTATGCATTAGAGGATACTTTACCCATTGCATTGAAAGTGAGCATGCCATTATTGATGAGTCAAGACGTGTAAAGATCCATGCACAACAATCTTCCTCTCCCCACGCCGCATCTGAATGACATAAAACTTCTGTTACCGGTTGAATTGGTGCTCCTCTTTGCTTCTTTTATAGTCGCTCCTGCAACTCTTGCACCTTTAGCTACTCTCTCTATAGTTTTTTTCACTGTGATACAAGTTTGCTTAAACACTCTTTGATTTCTTGACAACCACAAATTCCGGTAAATCCATAGCGTTAATGGTCCTGTCGCAATTCCAGTTGGAGGTAAGCTAATTGTGGTCTTTAACTTGTGCCATCCTTCAGCATATGACGACAAACTCATCACATGAGGCACATTAAGCAGCGGTACTCTCTGCCACACATGCATGGCAAACTCACAATGTAAAATAATATGGCTTAGTGTTTTAAATTGTCCACACTTAAAGCAAGATCTTCTATGTGTAGTCCTCGAGTCGAGAGATTTTCTCCCATTGTCATTGCTCCTCGCAATGACTTCCATTAAAACAATTTTAATTTCTCCAAGATATGCAACTTCCAAACTTCTGGTATCCATTTAATATGTCTTCTTGCCTGATGAAGGATTGGTTCTTATTCTTCCACAAGTCAGGCGTATCCAAGTTTTGTTGTATGTATTCATGTCGTTTCCTTTAACAAGATACACGTGTCTTGTGCCTTCGTTTGGCTTGGTCTTAGGTATAATAAGCTATGTTCCAGCTCTGGTAGTGTACGCCTTATGATGTCCTTGCTCCATTCTCCTTTGCTTACATCATTAATTCAGACACGGCCATCCCTTCATATTCTCTATGAGTTGATCCAAAGGGTGTGAGTTTCCTGATCATCACTAACTAAGGGTCCTTCCACACTTGTACACTTTGAACATTTCCAATTTACTTTTGAGCAATTCCTTTCCTATACCGATTCCTCGCCAGCCATGGGACGAGACCAATGAGACTTGACTATCTAAAAAGGAGTTCGATGGGAAATATCTTCCTTTAAGGATCCTTAATAGAAGTTTGTCGGGTTCCATTAGTACTCTCCAGCTAAGCTTAGCTAAAAGAGCGTCATTATACACTTGTACTTCTTTGAAGCCTAATACTCTATGATACTTTGGTTTGGCTAGCTTTGACCATGCTACCCAGTCCATTTTACGTTCTCCTGGTTTGTCATACTACCAAAATCGAGTAAGAGCTGATTGGATGCGATTGCATAAAGACATTGATAATTTAAAACACAACATATCATATGTCGGTATTGCTGATAGAATGCTTTTCAACATAATCATTTTCTTGGCCGGGGAAAGAAACCTTGAAGACCAACTTATGGCCTTTTGATGGATTTGATCCACTATTGAAGTGAATAAGTCCTCCTTACAACGACCAAAAAATTCGGGTAAGCCTAGATATTTTCCTAATCCTCCTTTCTTTTTAATTTTTGACTATCTTTTTACCCTCTCTCGCATACAAGTTGGCGCCTTTCTAGAGAATATGATCACCGACTTTTAGACATTAATGAATTTTCCAAATGCCTTCTCATATCACCAAAGGATCCATTGCAACATTTTGACACTTTTTGGAGATGTCTTACAAAAGAACATATTGTCATCCGCAAATAAACGAAGTTCACCCTTGGGCTCTTTAGGGTGACTCTTATTCCAAGTAGTCAACCTTTGTCTTGGGCTTGAATGCATAACCCGAAAAGTACTTCACTACAAAGGATGGAGATGTAGGGTGATAGCGAGTCTCCTTGTCTAATGGCTCTACTTGTAATGACCTTTCCTTGAGCTGCTCCATTTAAATGAAAGGAGAAAGAAACCATTGTTATACATTGCATAATCCATATTATCCACTTTGGATGAAAGCCCAGTCTTCTTATCACTAACTCAATAAAAATGATTGATTTGGCTACATATGTCATTGATGGCTCAGGTTTTCACCCAAGAAATCACTGCAAGCGTACA
>OVAN01004593.1:2560-25480 GCA_900406275.1 Anastatica hierochuntica
CTCCGGAGCATTTCCACACCGTTGACACGTTATATCACAATGGACACCCCGTTTCGTGATTTCTGAAGCCACCGCTAAGCTCATTGAGGCCATTTGCCAAAGAAAATGTTGTATTTTAAGGGGGCACTTAATTTTCCATACAAACGCCTTCAGTGTTTCCAACCCTGGTCCCCAGCCATTATTAGTAAGGCGGCTAATGTTCAAAGAATTNAATTTAACCGTATAATTCCTAGACTTGTTATAATGCCAAACCAGGCCATCACTACTAGTAGTTCGACTGGGCTGAATACTCCGGATGAGCTCCACGTCCTCAGGGTCAATAAACTCCTGGAGGATCGGTAGATGCCATTCCCTCGTTGTAGGGTTTATTAAATGTTGAACTTCCAATCTGGGGTGCCACACACTACCCCGCCCTCTCGNATGCCACTCCCTCGTTGTAGGATTTATTAAATGTTGAACTTCCAATCTGTGGTGCCACACACTACCCCGCCCTCTCGCAGGTCGTGGGTTTATGTCTGGGATCCATGGATCAGTCCAGACTGACGTGCGTATACCAGATCCTATCCGTACCCTCGCTCCTTCCTTGATCAATGTCTGAGTGGAAAAAATACTTCGCCAGCCAAAAGAGGGGGTTTTTGGTTTTTTAGCATTCAATGGATGGACAGTCTTGAAATATCTCCCCCGCAGCACCCGAGCAACCAATGAGTTCAGAAACTGTATTAGCCTCAAAAATTGTTTCGCCAATAAGGTTGAATTAAAATCCTCTAGCGAATCATATTTTCTTATCAAGATTTGTAATTAAACAACTCTCAACATGAGAAAGTTTGTATTAGGTAAATTGTGTTAAATCGTGTTGTATTGTGGTATCTTCTATTGATGCTCAGAGACCATATTTATACACAACTAAATAAGCTAATTATATTAGGGATATGAATTCAAGAAGATAAATCATAATTAATGTAAATCCATATCGGAAACATGTTAGGAAAATCGGAAAAATAAATCTAGCACATAAATTAATCTTTATCTAATTAAATACTTAATCCTATTAGGATTGTCCTCCAATACTCTCATCAAATTGGAGCATGCAAGCAACGTAATGTCGAACTTGAAAAGAATGCATCAAACTCAGTATGAAATTATCTCGATGAAATATCCACAAATTGATCTTCATAGATAAATGATGTAGTTGAATGGCTTCAAAAAAAATGAATGATGCTCTGCTTTTAAATCTAAAAAACAGAGAGATATAATGAAAAAAAGGAAATAGATCAGACTTCTTTCGAAGTGGCAAATCAATTTCGGATTGGATGAAATCCAGATGACGAGGGCGATCAACATCAAATGATTAAGGATCAAGATCAAAAGGGCGATCAAGATCAAATTAATCATGAGATAACTTGTCCGAATTTTCAAAACGACCAAATCCTTCTACTTGACTTCACCATGCCTTATGGAATTTAAGATGATATAATATCCCACAATTGGGTCGTTTTCGCGGCGTTATACCCAGCCGACGAGTCAATATCACATCAGTCATGCACGGTCACTGTGTAAATATCAAGGTAGTTATACCTCGCCAACATGTCGATATCACGACGTTTATACCTAATAGTAGGATATAATGGGACATTTATACCCGGTCAAGAGAGTCAGATCGGCTTCGATGTAAAAACAGCATTGATACCAGGATAAAGAATAACTCGCGAGTGCTAGAAGTCAGACCAAAGAGCTCACAATTTGGAGAAATAAGTATCAAATATGATGTTTTCTCTCTTTTTTTCTTGAATCATAGACAGTAATGAAATTGGACAAAAGTTTTGCACGTAAATGATGTTACCCAGTTTTTTGCACGGAATCAATCTCGCCTGGTTTTACACAAAACTAGTTCGCATGGATTTTGTCCTGAATGATTTTTCAAAAAATTGTTTTTGCACGATTTTTACACGATAACGAAATTTATAATTATCTTCGCCTTCGTCTTCTCCACCAAAAACAGCCATCTCCATGATCTTTTCTTTTAACAACGAGATTATAAAACTGGAAAATTTATTTTTAATCCATGATGATCATTGGTTCTGATACAATGAGAAAGTATAGAGTTTGTTAATAGTGTGTGTTGAATTGTGTTTATCTTCCTTTGATGCGCATATGCATATTTATACACAACTAAATAAGCTAATCCTATTAGGAATTTGAATTAAGATAAATCCTAACTAATTTAAATCCAAATTCAAAACATATTAGAAAAATCTAAAAGTTATATCTAACATATAAATTTATCTTTATCTAACTCAATACCTAATCCTATTAGGATTATCATCCAATACACAATATCTGGAGTAAGATTATGCAAAAATAAATAAATAGGGGGTCTACATTAGCTTTCAATACACCTCTCAAATGTCTAGCCATACAACAAAGGAGTATGGCCATACAAAGGAAAAATCAAAGTCTGAATTATCTTTGAATTGACCTCTCCTAATGTCAAATCATATCGCAAAGGAGTAAGACCACACACACACACACACAAATTTGGGTCTGCATTAGCTCCTAGTAGACCTCGTCTGATGTTTAATTACATCGTAAGAGAGTAAGAGCATGCAAACAACAAATGATCCCTTGTCTCATCTTTTTCTTTGTATAAGAAATATAATTATCCACAAGCTCGTATTCTCATTCATGTGTCTAGTGGATCTTTGATCGACTTCCACATAATAAAAGTAAACTATGGTATGCTCTACGTGGACGATACCTCACAACTTCAAAGGGGCTTATGGCGCACATAACAGACATGTTTTCACGTGGCAACCCACAAAAAAAGGTTTATACTATGTTTTGGTACGGAACCAAAATACTTTGTCTTCACCTGCATTTGTTTGCGGCAATGGTGACAAACGTTGTAGATGCTAATCGAGACAACGTGTTAGTTTTCAGCCATTTTTCACAACTGCATTTGAGACCCCCAATTGTTGAGTACCTAGTTCACCAATTTGTACAATCAAAGATCCAAATGGAAGTCATTTATCAATCATGAAAATTTTATATGGGAGTTAATGATAAATAATGAAAAAAGGATTCGTGAGTTTACATATGGTTCAGATCCTATTTAAATGTTAATCAATGTTTTGAAACCCCACAAAGACAGCGATTCGAATTATCTTCGGTTCATCGGGTTTTTGAGTCGATCCAGATCGATAGCGAGTCAATATATTATTGACTTTTAATAATTAATGTTATATATTATGTTATAAATATATTTTTCATTTTTTTTCCTCGAAAACACATTATTTGTTTACTTTATTCAACCTGTATTAACTATAAATTTTAGTGAGTACAAAAATAATCTAATTAATGTAATTTTTTGAAAACAATTAACCAGACGACTAGGTCACTAGGTCAAAACGGTTTGCAGGTTTTCAGGAGTTTTTCAGGATTTTTCGAATCTCTATCAATCTGGTTTTGTCCCTCAACCTCGACTGTATTGGTGACCGAATCGCGGTTCAACCAGTCAGACTGAGCGTTCTGAGTCGAATTTCAGAACATTGATGTTAATTATTTATTTCTAAAGATCGATCATTTCTTCATAGGTGTTTTCGATACTATTGATAATCTTATATATTAACTGGATTAGAATCCGCGTTAAGCGGATATAAGATATGTCAAAACTATAGTTTTAGTTTTAAATATATAAATTGATGATCAATGTTATAAAGATCCGTATAATAAAATTTAATATTATGACATACATTTTGATATTAAAATTATATTTTGTACATCTTGATATAAAAAATTTAAAAATAATCTATGTAATCGAAAAACCTGAGAAATAGAATATGTAATTAAATAGGTAATAGAATATAATTTCTTCATAGGTGGGCCAGTGGTTGCACCACCTCTGCATCCATCTCACCTAACCAGGGTTCGAACCCTGCACCTGCCTCTTGTGAGACAAACTATTTGCCACTAGGCTACGATGACAAAAAAAAAGAATATGTAATTAAAATTTATGTATCTATAAATAGGTTTAAAGTTTATATAATACAAAATCAATATAATCAAACAAATAAATAAATGTATGTATTATACTTACTCGTAAAAGGTGGGTCTAATCCTTGGGGATGCTGTAATACATGTAAGAAATTATCCATCATATATATTCCCCCTTGATGCAGGAATAGCCACATGGACTAATTAAATGACTTTTCCAAGCCAAGGAGCTTACCCCGACTAGTTCTGACAAATGATGATTCATATAAGATCCAATATTTTTGAATTACGAAACTCTTGGTTTCCATTTTGGTTGTAGGTGTAACAAACCCCAATTATGAATTGGACATAAAAAAATAAGAAAAGCGTTCTAGTATAAAGATCTTTAGTACTACGTAAGTGATTGTATACCACCACTAATGATAACAATATTATTTTACTGTTTTTATTGGATTTTTACATATTTATGTGGACGTTTATAATGCTTTTCTGACCTCTAGAGGTTGTTTTCTCGTATTTGTGATTTTAGGGACTAATCAGATCAAATCATCAAAAAGAATCGAGAAACCTGCTAATTGGATCTCATTCTTATTTCCAAGAAAGATTCATTGGACCAAGAAGACGGAAACTCAAACACTTGAGTTTTGCTTTTTATCAATCTGAACAAATTCTCAGCATCAGAAAGATCGCCTTGACTGAAGGTTTTTCCTTCATTGGATTGAGATGAAACTTGGTTGTGGGATAGAGTTCTGAGTTAGATTTAAAATGCAAGTGGTTTGAGCTAATTTCGAGCTAAGACGAAGAAGTTACAACTGTTTAAGTGAATACATGTCTGTCTTTCTCGGAAATGAAGCAAGCTTAGCAGTTGGAAATCTTTGACAGGGTACCATGATGCTTCTGACCGTCCGACTGCCAATTGTTGTCCCAGACCGGTCATGGATATCTTTCGCGGTCAAAGATAGATTTTACTTCATATCTTTCGTCTCGCTTAGCCTATTTCGATTCCGTTAAAACCCACATAATCAAGGACAGCCTAAGAAGAGCTAGCATTATAAATACTTGTTTTTAGCCTTTAGAATAAAGAGAGCCACAAATTTTACAGAGCCATACTTCGTTATAGAGAAGATTCCTATACTCTAAATCTGATTATGATTATTTCTTCCATGATTACTTGTTGTGTTTAGTGCTCCATGTGTGAATAATCCAATTGTTAGGTTTTTAGGCTTCTCAAAGAGATCATGTCATCATAAGTTGCTAGTGTTTTATTAGGGATTCGTATTGTCTTTGTCTCAGTTGATCTTATTGCATGACTACTTTACTGCACTTTCGTAGAGAGACCATAGGTAGATTTACATTGAAAAATCTAGATAAATAACCTAAACCTAAATCTTTGACAAGCTGAGTTACAAGGAGTCATCGAAAGTAGATCACCTAGGCTCAGTGAACCTATCGAAATCTGAATCCATATAATGCATGTTTATTGACTACAAGGTCGTCCAATAGACGATGTCCCTTGGTGATTAGATAAAGAATCCATAACCTCGAAAGATGAGAGGATCTAAATTAATATTTTTAAGTTCTAGACGTTCCTTAATTCTAATCCCTAAACATTGTCGTTTCTTTGATGAATGATTCTCTCTGAATGTCCTATATGCCTAACGCTTTTTCCCACTAATTTACATCTCTTTATTTACTTTTAGTTTCTCTCATTTCTTTTTACACTCAAAAACACCCTTTTATTCTCGGTTTTAGCTTAAGCTAATCCCAAAATTCATAGAGTAAGATCGAACTCCTCGTGGGATCGATAACCTAAAGTACTACTACTATGTTGTTCATTTACAAAGGTATTGTCGTTTTTTGGGTGAAACTTGACACCCCATCAAGCTTTCTGGCGTCGTTACCCGGAACTTGATTCGTTACCTATGACTTTTTCTTTGGTTTTATTCTTGAATGTTTCATTTTCATTTTTCACATATTTTTTTAATTTTCAAGGTTTATGCAAAGGAGATCTTCTTTGGACGATCCTTCAATAGCTAATACTCCCAATGACATCATAGAACGTGCCTTAAGGAGAGAAAAGAGAAAGAGAGAGAGAGAGGGAGAGTTGCTGCTATGAAGAATCCAAACAAAAATTCTCCGCACGGATAGCCACATCTTATGGATAATCCGACCATTCTCGCTGAACAAGGAGATCTAGCTACTGACCATGGACTTGGCATCGCCCAAGCTACTCTTCCTCAACCTCATGCGAACCTTGCTGCCACTGTTGGACTTCAAGGTGTCCAAAAGAACCCAAAAGGACCTCTTGTTGTTGACCTTATTCCCAAAACTAACTTGTAAGTGGAAATCGACATACTCGATTGGATAACCAACAACAAATTCTACCTAGGAATTTAGTGGGATTATAGAAATCCCAAAACAACTCCAAGCCTTAATTCAACAAGATTTACCTCAAAATCAGCTTCCCCGAGGACGAGCTCAACAAAATCAGCTTCGTATGCCTCAAACTATTGGAGACTTTGATTCATTTGGTGCTTTCTTCTTGGATACAAATCCAATTCGTCCTCCTCTACCTCAAAGGAATGACTTTGAGATTAAACCTCATATCATAGTCTTGGTAAAGTGGTGTGGGGTCAAGTTTTACCCTAGTTAAAACCTAGCTGCAAGTGTACAACATCCGTAGTAATACTTAGGGATTGGATCCACATGGACTAGCAGTCACACGTAGAACCTATATGATTTTGGAATAAGAAAATAACAAAATATGCAAGGGTGTTATCACTGTTTTTATTTGGTTTGTTATGGTTTTATCGATGCAAGTGAACCTACTTTATATGCTAGTGTATGGAGGATAGATCAATGAAAAGATACGGGCATAAAGTTTCGGTCTAGAGCACAACCACTAAGGTAAATCCTCTCCATTTTCAAGGTTCGGGATTCTATGCTTAATATCAAAAGGACCTAGAGTTTCAAATGGTCTCAAAATAATAAACACGCATAAAAAAGATCATGACTGATTGTTCACGATTTTAAAGTCGATCTACTTTCGAAGCCTACTTAGAAAGGCTCACCAAATACTAGATCCAACAGTAAGTCAAGATTTTGGAATGGATACCGCTATATATCTATTCTCGTACTAGCTTTGGTAGGAGAATAGCGTTAACGAATGAGTAATGGTAATAACGTTATTGATAAAATATAATCGACTAGTAATCCTATTTAAGTAAACTCAATGACTCCTTGTAGTCTACTATCTAACATGCAAACTAGTAGATTAAAAACATATAAATACGAAATCAATCATGGCATTAAGCGTTCATATCATATCAAAGTGAGAAAGGATAGATAAAACTGAATGATTGAAGAAATATGGATGTATTGAGGTGAGATAGATCCTTAGGAGGCTACAAGGGGCATGACCCTAAAGAGTGTCATCCCTGCCTCCTTAGGCACTTATTCGATCTAAAACCTATACAAGTCTCTTCAAAAAAAGCTAAAAGCGACTACATATAGTACAATTTCTCATTAGGTCAAAAGTGTGAAATCGGGCCTTAGCCTCTAAATGTTTGGTTTCATATAAAGAGGTCTTGAGTTGCATTATTGGGCTTAAAAAGGCTTGCAATAGATCCATTTAAGTCTGGAGAATGTCTCGATCGAAATCCAAATGGTCTTCCTTTTGTTTTGGCCTTTCTACGCATCCTTCATATGCGAGATATCTTGAACAATGTTCAGTAAAATTAGTGTAACTCTTTATCCACTACTCCAAATAATGCGAGACAACCATGTTATGAAAGCTAATTCAATTCTATAGCTCCTGTCAAATTTTCATCAAACTCGATTGAGGGAAAGGCCTTCATCTCGGATGATAATTATGATGCTCGTAAACTGTCTATAAACTGACTTTGCTCTAATTAGCTCCACAAAGCTCCAAATATCATTGGTTCACCTGATATGACTTGAAACACAACATATAGAAGAAAGATACTTATAATCGTCGGGAATTGCATAAAAAAAACCAATAAAACTTACTAAAATCTAAGGAAAAGATGTAAAATATTGATGTTATCAACTCCTTTGGAATTAACTTCTAGCTAGTCCACAAGCTAAGATAAGAAAGTACAGAGAAGAAGCTTGAAAACTTGGAAACCTTCCTGAATTTTTTGAACTTATTAGGGACTTTAACTGTCGAAATCCAATAAAACTAGAGTCAACATTAAATAAAACTCTTAGTAATAACTACAAGTCTAGCAATGTCTCCAATTCAGCCACAATCAACATGAGTTACCCAGGATATCCATCACCACTTCAAAATCTACAGCGTGTGGTCTTTTTGAGGGAGTATTGATCAAAGAACACATAGTCTCGACTCAATCAAGATCCTAACATTTCACAGCCCACAATCAGTTCCTTCCCTCTTCCTTATTCACTTTTTAAATGTTTTTTAGAGGCTGATTTCTCCCTATGTTTCTAGGGTATCATTTTCTTTTTTCTATCACCCACTGAGAATCGATTTCTCCCTAGTTTTCTAGTGTATCCTTTTGTTTTTTCTATCTGTCTCTTTAATTATTTTTTTTTCTTTTAAGCACAATCAGATTTAATTGGTTCCAAAATTCGCAATAACCATAAGCATTTTTTTTGTTAAACAAGAAAGAGGAGAACCGTAGACTAATGTTTTTGAATCTGAAGAGAAGTTTGATTCAATGCATACCAAGCCCAAGAAAAGAAATTAAGTTCATTAAGTGTTGAGTGGCTTAGGATTACCCGGATATCAAGTGATATGGTACCTTGGTTAGCTGATCCACCTGAGCTTTCCCGAATGGCTAAACTGTAGTCAAGCACTAACATTACGATCACTAGTCCTTAATAACTTGGTTAGTTCAAAGTCCTGCTCCTTTCCGGACAGTTTTGACTCAATAAAAACGTTTTTGGTTGGGAAAATTTTGAAAACGACTCAAAATCACGAAAAAGAATCAAAAACAAAGAATAACAAGCATTAGTAACAATAAGAATCTCCCCAGACTCAACTTACACCCTCCCAATGTAAAATAAAATGAGGAATTTACCGAAAACTAATGTAAAAGAGAGGGAGTAGGAGTTACTAGGTTGCTGCTCAAAAATACGGAGAGTTAGACGCCCATTTTTATTTTTTGGTAAACTAAAATGAAGAACAATGGTCAATTTTTGCAATCCGGGAAGACTACTCTGGCCAAACTGAGAACTTACTACAAAATACAAAACTTAGTAAAAATGAATATAAAGGTTGAAGCTCATACCTATATTGTTGTGGCCGAGTTCGATCTCTTCGGAATGCTCGGTTTGGCTCATCTTGGTGAGAACCTGGGCTTGTTTTTCTTTAGAAACACCTTATTCATATGCTACTAAGTAGTGAATTGCCAATTTGACATATTGGTTCACTTTGTGGAGATTTGTTTGGGCTTGGCCGAGTTTTTCTTCAGTTTCATACTCTTAAGTAAAGTATGAGCGCTTCCAAATATGTTTGGCTATTCCTCATAAAATTTCTACTTTATCCCGAAGTTTTCAGCATTAGGACTTGGTTAACTCGTGGATAAGGGTTTAAGAGCAACCCAATTCGTCGGTTTTGTGTCTCGTTGCGCCAAAAGTCGATGAAGATCTCTACCAGCCTCTCTCTCACATTTTTCTGAAGGTATTTAGTGATGTTTAGCTGGCGTGGAAGTTTATTTTGCTTAGAATGCTATTTAGATGCTCAGGTCGTGGTCTTTGTTCCTTTGATCACAATTTTGAGCCTTGGAATGTGGTGTGGAATGGTTCTGCCGTGACTGTATCACTCATAGATTCAAAATAATCTTCATTCAAAACACAATACTTCTTGGCATAAATTAAAACTTAAGTTCTATCTTGGAGTTCCTTTGAAGTCTAAATTCTCACAATTTTTGCTCCACAGACTTGCCTTTGTGATAAGGGGTCTTTGAGGGGGTTTTAAAACTTTAAAATTTCCCTTATATCCTCTGTGAGGTACAGGAAAGAACTTGGTTGATTATGTTCTTGGCGGCAATAAAATTGCTAAGATGCAAAAACTTGTTCGGTTTAGGCTCTTTGTAGCTTCATGTGTGTATCCTTATGTTCTTGAGGTTCCAATCATGATAATAACCATAAAATGGTATATAAATTTTAAGTTTACTTTCATAAGTTTTGATTTTATGCATGATCCGACAAAGAAAATGTGAGCATTGGACGTTTTGAAATGTTTTTCTCGGCCAAAAGCACGACCGGATAGGAAAAGGGATGGTCGGGACGTGGAAATTGGTGGTCGGGATGAGTTAAAGCTTTGGAAGGGTTGTGCTGTGACCGGATGGTGGAGGGCTGAGGACCAGAGTTGGACAAGGGGAGGCTCACGGTTGGTGTTGGAGGCAAAATGCCTCGACATTTGGGGCTCACAACCCTTGACACCGGTCCGGGACATGTTCGTGGTTGGCGGCCAGTCCTGGAGGTTAGCTGGGACTGGGTGGCATAGGGACTTGTATGTTGAGGTAAATATCGTGAAACCTCTGACCTTGGAGTGCTAAGTTGTGGGAGATATCACAATTACTCATGGGGAAGAAAGCTGAGGAGATTTCGGTTCATGGATCTCCAATCATGATTTTGAAGCGTAAGTCTTCTTTTTTGGGGTTCATATGGATTTCCCTGTGGTATTGAGTAAAGATACCAGCATTTTTGGCCTGTACTTCGCCTCCAATCACGTTCTCCTTGAGTTTGACCTCTAGGCTCAGCATAATCGCTCTCAGGCATATAGGCACGAGGATAATACTAAGTGTCATCCATGAATTCGAGTGAGTGAGGATTAGGGTAGCTAAATCCTTCAAAGTTTTCGTCCACGACTGTAAAGAGGCATAGGGTTTTGAGTTTTAGGCTTTGGTTCCATGTATTCTCCCTGAAAAACACAAGAGAAAAAAATTAAATAGGGTAGTATGATGGAAAAATCATATTCGTAGTAGGAAAAGGACAATTCCAAGTGTTAGGGAGCACAAAATTATTAGCAAGTTAATCTAAATCTTATGTGTTAAAATCCTAAGAGAATTAAAATAAATTAGAAAAAAAAATCAAACTGAAATTTTTACAAGAATACCTATTTTTTTACAGAGAAATCGAAAAAAATCAAAGAACTAATATTGAAACTTTAAAAAAAATTATTTTACTTATAACACCAAATTAAATGACTTTTTGCATAGATCAAAGTCTAAAAATCAAAATAAAATAAAACTTAAAGAAGTAAAATGTATGGGTTATCTCCCATACAATGCTTGTTTAAAGTTAATTACCACGACTCTTAGCCAATTTTAGATGTGAGGAAGCCTCAATGGAGAGTTAAATCTTCATCCTCCTGTTGTAGATCCTTGAGATGAAACCTCTTCTTGTTTTGTGCTTCTACTTCCAATGCAACTGTTTGTATCGGTTGAAGGCATCTAACCTCCAATGGTGAATATCCATGTGGTGCTATCTTGTAGTAAAGGTTCTTATCAACATGAATGAAGTGCATTCTTCCATTTGGCCAAACCATGACAACTCCTATGGTTGGAAGAAAGTATCTTCCAAGTATTAAACTTGACAAATGCTTCTCCGCTGCTTTAACAACCTAAAAGTTAGTAGGTACAAGGTCGTTATTAATTCTTATTAGGATACCACGTAATGATCCTACAGGTCTCTTTATTGATCCATCAGCGAAGATGATGCACTTTTCCAAGGTTCTGAAGTTTGTGAAACCAAGCTGCGCAACAATATGTGCTGGCATGAGGTTTACTCCAGCTCCAGAGTCGCATAAAGCATTTCCAAAGACTTGTTTATTAATGGAATATTTGATTAGGAAGAGTCCTGGGTCCACTACAAGAAATCAGATATTTAGAGACAGAAAAAAGCGTCGCTATTCCGTCGCTAATGTTGAGAGTAATTTGCGACGAATTAGCGATGTTTTTGTCAATTGTCGCTAATTCGTCGCTAATTTACGAGTTACCGAAATAGTCTCTATTTTACCGCAAAATAAGGACAATTTAGCGACGAAACTTATTTTAGTCGCAAATTTGAGACGTTTTAGCGAGGAATTGGTTTTTCGACGCAATTTAGAGACAAATTTGAGACTGAAAATCATTTGTCTCTATTTAGACGCAAATTCGTCTCTATGCTTGCGACATAATTGCGACCATAACGAACTTTCAGTTGACATGTTTAAAATTTGTGTTACAACATTTAATGATTATAAATTTGCTCGTTATTTGATCGCTAATTAGTCTCTATTTGGTCGCAAAATTTCTTCCTCTCAATTCTGTCTCAAATTATTTTCAACAAATATGAATCCTCCTCCCTCGTTTATTCATCAAATCATCAAAGAAAAAAAAAACATTTGGGAAAAAATGTCTAGTTCAGAGCATGGACTGTATGCCCTACGCGGATGGATGTATCAGCATAGAGATCCTGAAAACGGTGAGTACCGTTAAGGATTGTGTGCATTCATTTATTAGACGACTAACAATCTGTTTGCCCAAGATACGAGTAAAATATTTTTTCCTTGCCACAAATGTCAGAATGATAAGTTCATCTCAATAGATAATGTTAAAAAAACATTTATATAATAGAAGTTTCATGCCAAATTATTATTTATGGCTCTCACATGGAGAAAGTTGTATTGTTGAAGATAATAGTAGTTCAAGTAGAGGGAATGCAAGTTCTAGTCGTGGTATTAATCCAAGTTATAGTCTTCCGCACGATCATCAACATGAAAATTTGATGCATGATATGGTCGCAGATGCATTTCATGATACATCATATGTATTAGAAAATGATACGTTTGCTGATATTCCCTCATACGAGGAACCAAACGTAGAGGCTAAAAAGTTTTATGATATGTTAGATGCTACTAATCAACTTATCTACGATAGATGTAGAGAAGGGCAATCTAAATTATCATTGGCATCTAGGATGATAACAATTAAAAGCGATTACAACTTACTTGAGAATTGCATGGATGCATGGGCCGATTTATTTAAAGAGTATTTGCCCGCGGATAATAAGTCGGTTGAGTCTTATTATGCAATTAAGAAATTGGTTTCTAGTCTTGGGTTACCATCCGTGATGATTGATGTATGCATCAACTACTGCATGATTTTTTGGAAAGATGATGAAAAGTTACAGGAGTGTCGCTTTTCTGGGAAACCCAGATATAAACCTACAAGTGGACATACCCGCGTACTATTTCAGCGAATATGGTACTTGCCAATCATCGACAGGCTGAAGCGTCTATATCTTTTAGAAAAGACTGCGGCTGCGATGAGATGACATGCACAACATAGAACTAGAGATGGAGAGATTACACATCCATTAGACACGAAAGCATGGAAACACTTTCAGACGGTATACCCGTATTTCGCTAACGAGTGCAGAAATGTGTATCTTGGCTTGTGTATAGATGAGTTTAGTCCATTCGGAATGTCAGGTAGAAACTACTCCTTGTGGCCTGTCATTTTGACGCCTTACAAGCTCCCACCTGAGATGTGCATGCAGAGGGAATTTTTGTTCATGAGCATTTTAGTGCCCGGACCTAAGCACCCAAAGAAATCTTTAGACGTTTTCCTCCAACCTCTTACCAAGAGCTGCAGCAGTAGTGGTATGCAGGTGTTCGTACGTTCGACCAATCACAACAGAGGAACTTTAAGATGTGGGCGACACTTATGTGGACCATCAATGACTTTCCCGCATACAGAATGTTATGAGGGTAGACAACCAATGGAAGGTTATCATGTCCTTACTATGCACATCAATTTGAAGCATTTAAACTTAAGCATGGACGTAATAGAGACGAAATAGAGACATTTTTTCAGTCTCTGATTTTTTGTTATCTTGTAGTCGTCTTCTAAAATCTGGAGAGTGCTAAAACGCCTGTTAGTATCCCTGGTTTGATTGAATAATCCTTTTTTTTTTCCAACTCCTGAAGATTGTTATCAAAACGTCTTATGAGATCCCTTTGAGTATTCCTTGTTCTTTCAAAATGTAATAGCAAGAGTTTGCTCACGAGATATCTTGAGAAATTCTTTCCAATTCTCTCTTGGAATGAAGCAACTTGCTCGTCTTGATCCCAAGTAGAAATTGTCATTTTGTGCTCAAACTAAGGCCTAGATTTCGGTTGAGTGGCTCGGATTCTTACTTTTCTCTCAAAGGGCGTGCGTGATCCCATTCCTTGGGGCGATTTTTGATTGTCTAAGGGGTGAAAATCAAAAGTTAGGATCTCTCCTTTAAGGTCATTAGGCTTAGTTACAAATTTAGCGGAGTTTTCTTCATTCTCCATTAGTTAATTCTCCATGTCTTTGAGTTTAGAGCTTAGGAGATCAAGATTGATCTTGATATCACGAATCTCACGGGTTTCATGGTCAATTCTTCCCATGCTTTCCTTGTTCTCTTGCTGGTCATCTTCCATCTTCTTGTTCGTTTCATTGGCACTAGACACAAATTCTTCCAAACTATCTTCAAGCTCTTTAATCCTTTCATCATGTTCTTCCTTGAACCTTTTGATCCTTAGATTTAAGACTCTAAATGCCGAAGAGCAGCTCCTTTGCTTAGCTTTCATGTCCTAAGCCAAAGACTCAAGTCTTTTGTCCTTAGATTTCATGTTCCTGCTTTTTTCAAGGCGATTTTTAGCTTCTCCAAGGGTTCCTGTGGAATTTTGCTGGGAACGAGTGTCAAATAACTCTTGGAAAACAACTTATATGTCACTTGAACTCATGTTTAGGTCTTGAACAGTGAGTTGAAGTTTCTCAATTCTCTCTTCAAAGGCGAAGTATTGATTATCTACAGTAGTATAGATTTTCTGCTCCATATCGACTTGAATCTCGAGACGTTGCTTTGTGAGGTGCTAGTCCGTGAGCTCCAGAGACTTAAGGGGTGTGTAGAGACTTGTATGATGAGGTAAGGACCGTGATACCTCTGACCTTGGGGTGCTAGATCGTGGGAGATATCGCAGTTGCTCATGGGGAAGAAAGCTGGGGAGATTTCGGTTCAGGGATCTCCCTTCATGGTTTTGAAGCGTAAGTCTTCTTTGTTGGGGTTTATATGGTTTTTCCAGTGGTATTGAGTAAAGATACAATCATTCATAACTTGTACTTCGCCTCCAATCATGTTTCCTTGAGGTTGACCTCCTGGGTCAACATAGTCACTCTAAGACTCATAGTAGGAATGAGGATAATATTGAGTATCATCCATGAATTCGAGTTAGTCAGGATTAGGGTAGCTAAATCCTTCAAATTTCTCATCAATGGCTGTATAGAGGCCTAAGGTTTTGAGTTTTAGGCTATGGTTACTTGTATTTTCCCTGAAAACACAAGAGAAACAAATAAATAGGGTAGTATGATGGAAAAATCATATTCCTAGTAAGAAAAGGATAATTCCAAGTGTTATTATCTATAAAATAAAAGGGAGCACGAAATTATTAGCAAGTTAATCTAAATCCTATGTGTGAAAACCCTAAAAAAATTAAAATGAGTTAGAAGAAAAAGCAAACCGAAATTTTACAGGAAAACAAATTTTTTTTACAGAGAAATCGAAAAATTTGGCGGAGAAGGAAAAAAACAAAAAGTTTTCCTAGAATTAATCCTAGGTCTAAATCCTAAGGTAAACATAACTAGTACCAAGAAAAGGCGCCAAAAATTTGGTGTGGGAACCACAACGACTAGCTGTCACCCTTTGAACTTAAATATTTTTGAACTAAGCTAAGAACAAAATATACAAGGGTGTTATCATTGTTTTTATTTGGTTTTTATGGTTTTATGGATGCAAGTGAACCTACTCTATATTCTATTGTATAGAGGATAGATCAATGAAAATATACACATCAAACAGTAGATAGTTAAAGTAAACAAGTAGGAGTGCAAAACAACTAGAATCTTAAAGTTTCAGTCTAGAACACAGCTACCAAGGTAAATCTTGTCCACTTTTGAGGCTCGGGATTCTATGCTTAATATCAAAAAAACCTAGACTTTCGAATGGCCTCAAAATAATAAACACGAATAAAAATGATCAAGACTGATTGCTCTCGATTCTTAAGTCGATCTAGTTTCTAAGCCTACTTAGAAAGGCTCACCAAATACTAGATCCAGCTTTTGGAATGAATAGCGCTGTAGATCTATTCTTGTACCTACTTTTGTAAACATAATCGTCTAGTAATCCTATTGAAGTAAACTCATTGACTCCTTGTAATCTATTTTATAAAAAGCAAACTAATAGATTAAAAACACGTAAACACGAAATCAATCATGCCAGCAAGCATTCATATCAAATCAAAGAGAGAAGAATAGATAAAACGAAATGATAGAAGAAATATGGATGTATTGAGATGAGATGGATCCTTAGGAGGATACAAGGGGCACGAACCCAAAGGGTGTCATCTTTGCTACCTTAGGCACTTATTTGATCTAAAACCTATACAACTCTCTTCAAACCAAAAGTTAAAAGCAACTACATATAGTACATATCCTCATTAGGTCAAAAGTGTGAAACCAGGCCTTTAATGCCTCTAAATGTTGGGTTTCGTGTAAAGAGGTCTTGAGTTAAGTTCTTGGGAATAAAAAGGCTTGGAATAGATCTATTTAAGTCTGGAGAATGTCTTGTTTGAAATCAAAATTGTCTTCCTTTTTTTTTCCCTTTCTACGCATCCTTCATCTCCAAGACAACTGGACCAATCTTCAGTACAATCAGTGTAACTCTTTATCAACTGCTCCAAATTATGTGAAACCACCTTTGTATAAAAGCTAATTCAATTTTATACTTGTTTCCCAAATTTCATCAAAATCAATAGAGGGCAAGGATTTCATCTCGGATCTTAATTCTAATACTCAAAAACTGTCCAAAAACTGACTTTGCTCTAATTAGCTCCACAAAGCTCCAAATATCACCTTAAATGACTTGACATACTACAAATAGAAGAAAACTACTTCTGGTCGTTGAGAATTGCATAAAAACAACAATAAAACATACTAAAATATAAAGGTAATGTGGTAAAATAATGATGTTATCATAAAGCAAAACCAATTCCATGGACTGTCCACTGAACATTTTCTTGACCATGTTGACACATTTGAGGTGATATGCATTACTACGCACACAAATGGAGTTCCACCGGACTACTTTAAATGCAAGCTCTTTACATTCTCATTGTATGACAAAGCTCTTAGATGTATGAAGTCACTACCACATGAATCCATCACCACTTGAGATGAATACAAATGTGCATGCCTGAACCGGTTCTACACTACGCAGAGATTGAGTTCTATTCGAAGCAACACTCAGGCTTTCAATAAGAACCTACTGAATCCTTTTATGGAGCATTAGAAAAATAAAGGAGTACACAAGGGATTGCCCAAACCATGGTTTCTTTGAAGGAAATCTATGGAATATCTTCTACAATGATATCAACCATAAGTACAAGCTTTCTCTAGACACGGCTAGCAATGGCAGCTTCATGACCAAACCCATGCCTAAAGCGAAGCATTTGATCGAGAACCTAGCTTCTAGTGACATCAATAGTGGTATCATTTATGATAGAAACGTGCGTGGAACAAACACTTCAACAGAAGATGCGCAAATTTCAGAACTAAAGACGATTATTTCTCAGCTACTAAAAAATAGACAAGGAGTTCATGCCGTCGAGACCGTTGGAGATGCTAATGGAGATCCAAATATGTAGTATTTAGAAGATGGAACAGAGGAGAATGAAGAAGAAGTGAACTTCATTGGTGAGAATTTTGAAAATGAAAGATACAACCAAGGATACAGAAAACACTAAAAGTTTTCCTACTAGAACACTAATTTCGAGAATCCGGAAAATCAGTACTATCCACCTCAAATGCACAACAAAGATCTTCCTATAATCCTGAGAAACAACATTTCAACAAAGGAATGTACCATTGAAGCAACCATTCAATTATCCTCAGGCTAATGCATCAAATCAACAAGAAAGCAGGTTTGAGACTATGCTGAAGCAAATCTCTCAAGAGTTGAAACAAAAGCACAAGTAACTTAATTAGAGGTTGGATAGCGTCTACAATGAGCTTACAAAAAGATATGAAGCCATTGCAACTCATGTCTAGAAACTTGAAGTTCAAAATTGTCAAAGAAACGAAATGTTTTAAAACAAGAAAACCCAGCGAAAACTTTCTTCAAGGTCGCCAACTTAAAGCAAGTTAAGGATGTTGTGTCTACGGATAAGAAACCACTTCACGACCTCAATTCTCAAGAGAAAACACCTCTATAACATTGACCAAATGAATCCAAGAAAGCGTACAAGAAGACTCTCAAGATGATTCCTTTAGAGAAGATCGAGTGCCCAGGGAAATTCATCATACCTTGTTTAACAAATAAAGTGAAAATTTCTTATTGTGAATATGATGTCACTAACGATGGCTCTCGTCTTAGGGCTCTATAAGTTTCGACCATCTCAAATCTCTACCGAGTATGCGGATATGTCCACATCCACACCATATGGATTTTTGCTCGATGTGCTTCTTGAAATAGCATGAACTCTCATCCCTACTGACTTTGAAGTTGTTTTTACTAAAGAAGGGAAGACAAAATCACAGATCCCAACTATTAGCTGCTGCGTGAGCAATCTTTGATTTCCTAAACAAAAGGATTTCCTTATCAAGAGTGAACAAGCATGTCTTTTCCCTCCTGTGAGCTACAAACCAGAGCAAATGAAGATATTTTGCAGGAAATGGAGGTTAGTCTAAACCCTATAGATAATCACAAGAAGTAACAAGTTTTAAATAAAGAAGCTATGTCTATCAAAACACCAATTTCTTCAAAATCGGTGAGAATTGAGGCGAGGAGAGACTCATCTGCTATACAAGCAAAAATTGATCCATTGATGGTCGTGAATGAAGAAGAAGAGGAGGTTTACAAGTTTCCAACATCCTTTGCTAAATTCAAGATCCGAATTCCCATTGGTCTTGGTGTGAAGAACGATGACATTGTCAAAAAGAAGCTTGAGAACACTTGCAAGCTATTCCCGAAGTCAATTGTGATTTATGAACCAACTGTAGGCACACTTGATGTTCTAAAATCACCCTTTACACCACCAATTTTAGAGACTCAAAAAGTTAAAAGACGCACACTTCTTTTAGTGGAAACCTATCACGCCTAAAAAGTGAAAGGAGTTGAGCTAAAAACTCAAAATAAGCGCATTGTGGGAGGCAACCGACATGAATTTTTAATTTTGGTTTTTAATTGTCCAGGGCTTATTTAAATGTCTAATATTTAATTTTAATTTTGCAGGATTTTAGAAAAACAAGAAAAACACAAAAAAAATCCGGCTTCAAGACAACAACAAGGGAATATGAAAGCTGTTTCGACTGGGTGACGATTGATTTTAGACTGATTTTGCCAAAATATTAACCCCGACCAGTGCTAGAGCTTAAATGCCTCAAATTCAGTTTTCTAACTTTGTCAAGAAAGCGGATGCGAATCGTTTAAGCCATCTCCTGCATCATTAAATACATTCATATGAGACCGGAGAAGGATGTTAAGGACTGCTAATCAAAAAAAATCTTCACATCAAAAGTTCTTGGAATAAAGTGATGATATCATGAAGAACCAAAAAGAAATGTTTGAGAAACGCCATCAATTAATCATAATGAAACACTAAGAGCTATTCACTATGGTATCTTGGATAGTCTAAAACAGTACCATATAAGGTAAGAAACCATGTACTTCATTTCTTATAAACTAACACTATAAGATAGGTGATATGGCCGAGAAAAATCAACTTTGAAACGGTCGAAATCAAAAGTGGTTGGAAGGAGCAAGTTTCTTAATAAAAGGAGACACGAAGACTTCCAGAGCCGCCAAGCTAATAAACTCAAACCATCAAATATGCTTGAGCAAAGTGACTATTCTAACAAAACAGCCCGATTAAAATTTTTATTTTTCAAATTTTTATTTTTTTGCTAACGTTTCGTCTTTCCTCACTAGCCAATGAATTTGGCTAAACAACAATGTCATTTCTAGATGAGAATCAAGTTGGCATAATGAAAATTAAACATGTAACCTTTAGGATCCGAGCAATAATAATCAACAATCCAAACAAGTTCTTAATCTGGTTAAAAAAGAAGTTTGAAGAATTCAAGAATTTCCAAGTGTTTGTATCTCTAATTCTTTTAGCAAAATCCACCATAAAAAATTATTAAAAAACTTTTGATATCATAAAATACTTCCCGGAGCACTCCTTGGCAAATTAAAATTCAAAACAAATCAGACAAGAAAAGGCTATAACCGGGTGGCGGAAGAGCCACGACCAACGTGGGCAACCAGGAGCATCCCGCCTGGTGCCAATATCCTTCTGCCTCGACCAGCTCTTGCTTGATACCAGCTCTTGATTGATCTCCTCTTGATCTATTGGCAGAACCTGCATGACCGGGTTTTTCCAAAACAAGGCATGCTGTCGATCTGGCACATTCGTGCCTCGTCCACGTATCTTCCATGCTCGAGTGGCAGAGTTTCCACGACCGGTTCGGGCCAAATTATTCTCCCCAACCGTCCAAAACTTGTAAGTAGCACACTTTGGTTTTTCAATTTACTCCTTAAGAAAACTAAACCAGTTTTCCAATTTTTGCAAACCAATTTCGAAAATGTGAAGGAAAAAACAAGTTTTTTGTTTTCTTTTTAGTAATTTTAGAACTAAACTCTCAAAACTTCATCTCTATCTCTTAGACAAATTTTAGAACCCTAAAGAACAAAATGATCAAAACCTTAATTTTTTGTTCATTCACTAAAGTTGGAGTGATTTCAATTGAAGAATATCATTCCTTTCTTCATTTAAGTATCAAGGTATGCTCTAAAACTCTTATTTTCTCAAAGTTAAAAGTTTTAGTAATTCTTAGATTTATTAAATTTAAGCTTTTTTAGCTTGATTCTTAGAGATTTCATTTAGAAAAACTTATTGGGTACATGGATTTACATTTAGAATTAGTTATTTGAAAAACTTATTGGGTACATGAATATTTTGAACTTTGGGAACTCATGAAATACGAATATTGTAGGATAGATTTGCAAAGTTTGCTTGTTCTAAAGTCATTTCTTTATGTATAACAAGGAATTGTTAGTTAAGTTGCATCATTTGACCACAAAATTGAAATTTTTGGTGATGATTTTTGGCTATATGGGTAAAATCCGAAAATTGCCTTGAAACTTTTAGAAATTTGAACTTTTGCTTGTTTGATTCTTTTGAATTGCTTCTTATATTATTGAAATGTCTCTTTCCTATTAGAATCTGCATGGGGATATATATGGTTCTCTTTGAATTTTTCAACAGACTAAGTGGCTCTTTGGGTTCTTGTTTTGTACGATATTCAACAATGGAGAATGAGGAGAATTTTAGGAAATCAACAAAGATAGTTATTCGAAAAAAGAGCTTTGAAAATTAATTAACCAAGCGACTCCTCAAAGCCCGGAAAATCCAAGAAATCTTTAAAACCAACCTCAAAGCAGGAATCAAAGAAACTCACAAAGAAGCATGAGAACGATGTAGCATGTGAGAGTGATGCCACTTTGAGTGACAATTGGAATGAGAATGGAGAGATTCAATTGGAGGAGATGGTTTTCATTCTGATATCACAAGTCATCAATGATGTGAAAAAATCTCCACCATCAAAAAACAAAGGAACTCACGAGCCGAAGGGCTCGAGCTAATGGCTCTACCACCTCCAAGACCAAGAAGAACATTTTTTTGGATCTAACATGGATCAGAATATCAACTATGAGACAACGCTTTCAACAATAAGACTTCAAGCTCCCTTGAAGATCCATTTCCCAACACTTGATACCTTAGGATTGACAAGAGACGTCAGTTCGCTTTTGGATGCTTTGAAATTGAGAGCATTTTTGCAGCTATCTTTCCCAGTCTATGAGGAGCTTTCCAAGGAGTTCATTGGCACGATTGAGTTCTCCTACCCTAAAGAAAAATGATTTAAGGCTCAAGACGACATTCTTACTTTCTTATCTAGATGTACCCTCAACTCTTTGTATTTTGGTGAGCTTTGTGAGATTTTTCATATGAAATGCGTGGATTATCCTAAATTTAGCTCGAATCATGCGTCCTAAAATGTATAGAATCGTTTTGTCTCATTAGATTCTTCAACCCGGGCACTCCATGGAAGCAAAGATAGGACATCTAACAGGTCGTTATGTGCATAGGCTTATGTGCATAGGCTTTTAGCACAACATATTTTGAGTAAGACTGAGCAGAGATCAGTGCTTAGGGTTGATTTCTTTTAGGGATTTTTTGCTGCCCCTAAAACAACCAACTTTGGAGCTCTCATTGCTAGGAGGATGATTGATGTGAAACATTAGGCTCCTAAAGAGAAGAGAGAGCTCAATTATACATCCCATTTTGGAGAGATTATCACTGCTTACCTTAGCTCCAGAGAAGTGGACTTCAGTTCTGAGACACCAATGGCTAGCAGTGAGGTTGCTAAGGAGAAGAGGGAGCTCAGCGTTTGCGTACCATTTCATGCCTCTTCATGAAACTGAGCCAGTTTGTGTCCTTCTAATTCTCTGGTTGAGGGACTATCATAGAGCCAAGGCCACTGCACGAATAGGAGGATCACTTCCTCGGAGCATGACTCATGCTATTTTAGATTTTGTCCCTCAAAAAAAGTCTGGAGGATTGACGTGTTAGTATTTTAGTAGTTTTTATAATGGTTTTTACACGAGATTTATGGTTTTTAGTATGTATTCAGATCTTTTTGGCGCGAATTTGTGTTCTTTGTTGTTTTTACAGGAATCGAGTGTGGATGTGCAAAAAGATTAATTTTGGATGGATTTCAAACATGGAAGGAAGTTTTCTTCAAAGCTAATATCCAATCAGATGGAAAAGGATCGATCGATACTTGTCTCAAGATCGGTCGATCCATGTCCCGA
>OVAN01004594.1:0-25479 GCA_900406275.1 Anastatica hierochuntica
TAAGATAAACTGGTGACTGCTCTGATACCAATTGAAAATGTAAGACTACCAAAGAAAACGTTTTCAAGGCAGCAACAGACAGTTTTCTCAAATCAACTCTGTATATTACTAAAACTTTCTGTCAAAAACACNAACAAAGCAACAACAAGACTAAGATCCTCTTATCTTGTTGCATCTACCCTAAGCCTACTCAATGACCGAATACAAGGTTCATGAGTGCTCACCTCTAAAGCTTCGTACAGAAGCCAAAATCGTTCTCTAAGTTTTTCCTAAAAGAAAACGTTAAAAGAAGAAGACGACAACTTATTCTTTTTATATAGTTGTCACGAAATCTAAACCTTAGTAACTAGATAAATACGAAATAAAATTACAATAATATTTCGTATTTATCTCCTTCTAAACAATCTTCCAAACAGAATATTCTTCAGTATCTTTCAGCAGATATGATTCTCCGAATCTTCCTGATTCACCAAATCTTTGTCATCCTTATCCAGAATCCTGCTGTTGCTTCTGCTCCTGTCANATGCTCCTGTTGCATCTTCATTCGTCTGACTGTAACAAGTACTGTCACAGGTACTGTAACAGGTGCTGTAACAGGTACTGTGACAGGTACTGTGACAGATCCGGCATCTTCAGCGGTGACTTTGGACCTAGCGATCAACAGAAAAATTGGAGATTACACGGAGATTAACTGGGGATTAGTTTTTAGATTATTTTAGTATTTTTAATTTAAATCAATTTTATAAATACATGATAAATTTTATAATCGTGATTTATAGATATTTTGACTTGTTTTTTGATCAAAACTAATTAATTCATATGATATTAAAGATTATGACATATTTTTGTCTAATTTTGGTGTCAATTTTAGTTAAAAATATAATGCGATAGGTTAAATAGTGACAATGTTAAAAAAAATAAGATCTAAGCAGAAGTTATTCGGACGATCATCGACTAGCGGATATGCGAGGGAGTAATTTGTCAACAGGATTCGTATGTTGTATACTGAACAAATGATTTTACATTTTAATTATTTCACATCGTGGAAGAAAAAGATCCCACATCGCACCTATCTCTAGAAATGGTTTTCTCCTTCTCCCTTCTTCTTTTGAGTAGCAAAGTCACCTTATGTAGGCAGAAAGTGAGAATATAAAACAAAACAAAGCTGGAAAGCAATGCTGGAGAAACTTATGATAATAATACGAGCGTCTTTACCATACTTGGTTTGTTAAGACCGATCACGTTGGAACTTAACATCAATGATGAACCATTGTGTAACATCTTGGTCCAAAAGAAAAGGTCTGATTTGATTTCTCTATAGAAAGCCTTTTTTCCTTTAAAGTTTATTAGCAAAACCCTAAACCTAATCTATTTAATCCTTCTAAGGTTATCAAAAACCTAATTTGTTTCTTCCGTTTTGTTGCTGAGCTGTCACATATTCAAAGAGAAAGAGAAGAAAAAGAGAAGAACAGAGGAACGACCAACCAAATCGTCAAGAATAGATCTGATTTTTCTACAGTGAGTGATCCTCTTATATATCTATCATCTCCAACAAACGGTTTGTCATTTGGAGTTTTCTTCTAAAAGTTATTGATGTTTTCCAGAGCGGTATTGGAGCAGAACGGATCTACAACCAAACGGAAAGAATGGGACGATCGGCTATCCAAACGGTGTCTGACCGGAGTAAACTCGGCGGCTATGGCTAGAGGACATCTAAGGCTTCAATCTGAACGGTCGGATTCCGTAGTTAACGGTTAGTTTGAGAGTTATTCCTTCGTTTCTATGTGACAGCGAATCTGTCAGATTTCCAGATCTGTCTAGTCTTGGTGAAAAGAGTTTTTTGATCATCTAAAGGTTGATGCTTGGGTTGATCTTCTACAGGAACGTCATTGACCCTTATATCTATCCACTGGTAAAAGGTAAGCCAGGTTCGGATCCATAGGAAGGGAGAAGTGTGCCTCCGAAGTCGACACTGCAAAGTTGTCCACCGTAAGGAAGCTGAGTTATGAGTTATTCTTCTGCAAGTGGCCAAGGTGAGGGTTTACACTATTCTCTCTGAGTCTAGGATTTAGTTTAGTCTAGGGTTAAACCGGCCAGTGTCGAGTTATATGTCTCGGCACGAATATATAACTCGTAATATGTATGTGACATGTTATACTTATACGCCTAGAGTGCGATTGTGTGTTTGGTCGCTAAGTCGAGCATAAGTAGATGAAGATAATTGACGTGATGAGAACCTAGAACTGTTTAAATGATAAATTAGGGTAAATTGGCATTGTTTGAGAATTGCAGAAGAGATATGAATTTGCATGTTAAATTGGTGATATGCCTCTACGTTAGATATTGGACCCTTATTGGACAAAGGAGGAAAAAGGAAGAAGTACTCTGGAGTTGGGGGGAAAGGAAGAAGTACCTAGTGGGAGCGTGATAGTGATTGAGAAGGGGAAGGGGGAAGAGAAAGGTCCTGGACCTGGGATGAGAATGAGAATTAGATGAGAATGAAAATGAGATTAAGATGAGGGGAAATGGAAGTACCCGTGTGCGGCGAATGATTTGTTTGATTGGATTATAGTTATATACTGAGAATATTGTTAGGTATTGAGAATGATATGTTGTCATGAATGATAGGGATTGCCTGTGCAGCACGATAGGTGCTTGATTGTTGATTGCGGTTTAGGTTTAGACTTCTGGTCTAAACTAGATTCTAGATAACGAGGTTTAGTGTAGGTTCTTACTGAGTGACTTGTTGTCGGAAAGTCACTCACCTCTCTTTTTCCCTTTTCTTTTTCTTGGAATTTGTTTTGCAGGTTTAAGATTAGAAGTGACGTTTAAAGTGAAGTTGGTAGTTTTGCGAAAGGATTTGCTTTGGACCGGTTGATTAATTTCCTATCCGGGTTAGGGGTGTTACGCATTGTTTTGTGGTGAAGATAAAAACAAACAACTTTTGATGTGTTTTACCATCTTCATACAACCATATCTTTTGAAGTTAGAGTGAACAATTGATTTGAAAACGAGTAAGAAAACGAAAAGTTTGGTGTGTAGGATGATGTAAGATAGAGGATATAGATACAATGTACAACCAGAGACTCATTCATCTAAAGGAACGTGCCGAAGAGAATTTGGATGTATTGAAAAAATAACTTTAAAAATATCTACTAAAACAAATTATACATGTTTATGATTATATCGTGCAGTATAATCTATTGACTCAAAAGTTTCCATTATTAAAGAATTAATCTTCTAATTATATTTTTTTTTTCTTCAGTCAAACTATATACATAGATTTACTAGTTAACCGTCCTTGCAACACGTCAATTACTTTGATAATACATTCAATCAATAGAGAAATTGTAGATATCAAATGTTCATATGATTGTAAAAACGAACAAAAATTTTATAAAAAAATCAAAATCATTTGAGTTGGGCCGGTCCTAAAGTTGGTAAAGCTTGGATTTTAGGCAGTAAAAAAGTTAATTAAGAGCGGAACACCGCGATCTAATGGTAAAGACGGATTATTTTTTGGAAACAGGTTGCGAGTTCGAATCCTGCCAGAGGGAACTACCTCACGATTTCTCTGCTCATCCACACGGATATGGATCTTTGCTTTCGACCCATTTAAATATCCAGTGAAGGAGTCTATCCATGGACTGGCCTCACACCCAAAAATTATGTCTAGTTCATCATCGATCTGGGTTTAAACTTTTTTTTTAACCAAAAAAAATTAATTAATCCAGAAAGTGAATATCTCTTATTAGATCCGTCAAATTAGAGAAAAACGGTTTTTGAAGTAAATAAAAAGCAGTTATTTGACGTGTTCTGTCTATCGTAATGTTTACACGTGTAAGATGATAACACTACAAAGCACTACAAGTGTTGAAACCCTAAACCTCTTTTAACTTCATTCATCACTTTCGTTATCTCCTAACAATCTCTCTCTCTCTCTCACTTTCTCTTTTCTTCTTCTTCAAGAACCGAACAAAATGGGTTCAGAGACATTTCTTGAAGTGATTCTAGCGATTCTTCTGCCTCCCGTCGGCGTTTTCCTCCGATATGGTTGTGGGGTAAGCACTAATTAATTAACATCCCATCCTAATTAAATTATCTACTAATTAAGTGATTATAATTAAAATGTGATGATGACAGGTAGAGTTTTGGATATGTCTTCTGTTAACGGTGTTAGGTTACATCCCTGGGATCATCTACGCCATCTACGTCCTTGTCGGATGATTTCACCATTAGTCATAATCCTCTTCCCTTTGTATAGTTTTTTTTCAATCTTAAATTGTTAGCTTTTGTTTGTTTTGTTTCTCATTACTCTTTTGTAATAAAAAATTCTCTTGCCATTTCGTTTAAATAATACTATTTTTTGTTTATGTTTCTACATAATATGATTTGCTTATCCTTATTACGATTATATGGTTAGCTTTAAAGGGTTTGTGTTACTCCTAATTTGTGTGTAAAGTTTTGTGATTCGCATCTAGTCTACAAAAGTAATTAATTGATGGACGTAGTAGATAACAGATATCAACACGATCGACTCCTTGTGGCACACGAAAGACCGAAACATATCATTGCTTTTCACTATCAGTAGTAGTCAAAGGTTTTGGAGATGAAGGATATGGAGAAGAAGAAAAAGGCTCTTCTGGATTATGAATGATACTCGAACATAAGTCTGATCTTTCTTGTTGTACACTTTAGTTCTCTTTGAAAACAAAATTAATTAGATGGAAGCAATACATTGCTAGATTCTTCAGAAATGAGAAGTTGCTTTTGTCATTTTTTTCTTACCCTTTTGCAAGTTGGTAACTTACGCTGAATCTCTAGAGTTACGATGAGTAATCACAGAGAGGTTCTCATGTTGTGAAACAGATCAAACTTTGATGCTCCACACACAAAATCTGATTCCTTGATTTTGAATTGTCGTCATCTTTGAATATGCGTTACTGTAAAAGCCTATAGCTAATTGAATTTAATAATTTAAATACTCTGCTTTTTTATTTTTAATATTGTTGTGTGATTTATTTTTATCATCATGTTTAAGTCTTACGATTAAGGTTTGGTTGTGTCTTATTTACGAAGCATAGCTATTTTATACGCTTGAATTGTAACATGATTCATTTCTATGGATTGGTTCAGGTAGGTCAATGCTCAGACTTAGCTCAGAAAACTCTCAAATTCATCTGGAAACTGATTGAACGAAACGTAATGCTGAGAAGCCAGAACTCATATTTGGTATTTTGTCCCCCACATCTAAATCTATACTAACACAAATTTAATTCGTCTTATAACACACAGTTTTGAAAGAGCGGTTACTTTTTTAAACTATCCTTTAAATTTGTTTTTATAAATTTATTTTGGTTTATAGATTTTTCTTTTACAGATCTGAAACTGTATTTAATCTTGTAAATACAAAAATAATTAAAAGCTTAGTCTTTATTTTATTCGTTTTTTTTCTATAATATTTTAGTTTTGTTTTGTGTTCACAATTTTATGTTCTTCTTTCTCTTTTAAAATTAATAAAATGATAATTATCCATATCATATTTTTCATTGTGAATCTGTGACATCATTTTTAGTAGAATATATCATAGTTTTTAGCTAAAAACATATATTTCTTTACTTATATTTTTACAAAAATACATTTAAAATGTAAGTAGAAAATTGTAGTATATTAAAAAAGCAACCAAATTTGAATTTATATTTATTAGACGAAAAACATTATGCATTTCTTGCTCTTTTAATTAACAATGGTTGCAGGTCCTAACATTCAAATTAATTTTTAACTTGCAACTAATAATGGATTATGGCCCAGTTGAGAGCTTGTTGAAGGTAGTAAACGTCGTTATTTCTTCTCCTTGACACGCAAATCCTATTTCTCTTTGACTCACTTTGAAAATAACATGCATTAGAGGCGATGGTGATGTTTAATAATAGGAAGGGAGATCAATAATGGGTCGAAGATCAGTTTCTTATCTCTAGCAAATGTTGTAGCTGTGCGTTGGTCTAGTAGACCCAAGCCATAGTTACTTTATTCATACTTTGCAATTACTAATAAGCCCTTGAAGTCTTGTAGATCATTGTTTATATGAGTTTTGATTTATGAAGATTCTAAATTTATTTAAAGTTTTTAAAGCTCCTTTATAATATGTTTATATCTTGTATATTAAAAAATATTTATTTACTACTATTGTTAGTATACTATATTATTAATTTTACAACACATAATTATGTGTTAAGCTTTCATTTAGAAAAGTATAAAATAAAACTTTCATATTAATTATTTAACTAATGTTGTACATTAACCGATTCTTAATATGTTGGAAAAGTTTAAAATATCTATTTTTATGATTCAGAAATAGTATTATTTAGCAAAGAAGATGAAATGATTTCATGGTGAGAATAGGACGGAAATCGCAAGCTGTGGAAATATTTTATTTTTTTCAATATGTTGAAAACCCTTAGAAAGAAAGCTAATTTTTCTACAAATAATTGCGTTCATTTAGTATAATTTTCTCCCCGACTAAACTTCATGTGTTCTAAAATCATTCATTACCTCTAAGCATTTTGGATCAATTTTTCTTTTTCTTGGATTCTAGGTTTGCTTTTTTTTCCTTAAATCAAAACTATTTGAGTTTTCTATTTTTATATCACAACTTTATCAAAATATTTTAAATAATTTTATAAAACAAATATAAGCATTTCTCTTTTTTCTTTTAATAAAAAAGCACACTTTCCATTATATGGAGATTAGACAAAGAGAAGACATACACCAATATACAAATTGTAGTAGCGAACACTCCTCCTATGACACTTATTTATTTGTGTTTATACTCGTAAACCATTAAAATTTCAAAGTATTTTCTTCGTTGACGTATTCGATTCTAAGTTTATGGACTTTTTATTGGCCCATCACTTACTTTTCACATTTTATTTAATTTTTTTCACCAATGTTAATCTTTTACACTTTTTCCTTATTTCAGCTCTTCTTCAATATCTTCTTTTCTTCGCTCTATCACTCACGGTATTATTCCCTCTCACTGATCAGAAATCTTTGTTTTAAATTCTCTACCTTCTCAAAGTTTCAGTTAAAAAAAAGAATTGGGGTTTTGTAGCGTTTCTTTCAAATCGAAGGATAAATAGTGAGAAATGTATCGACTTTGAATTCAACCTTTAAAAAATTTTGTATTTGATTTTCTCGGGATTTCGATGAAGAAATTGAGAAGCTACATCTCAAATGTGAGGCGTCATCATCGTCATCATAATGTTGTTGTTTCAGAGAGGAAATGGATTTCTTCCCTCTTGTCATTGGTTCAATCTTCGCTTTGTTCTTACCCGAACAACACGTAGATGCAAATAAAAAAATTCATAGCCATATGAATTGAGAAATACCGTTATTATAGACACTGTGACTTTAACAACATCTTCAGAGGAAGAGAGGGAGGATATGTTCATATGAATGAGAAAGCTAATCTTTGTTATGAAGATTCCAGAATGTTCATATGAATGAGAAAGCTAATCTTGTCACGTCTCGTGGATCCACCATGGTGGCTAACACACTCTACGCGGCGGCGATTTTGTTCAGAGAAGGAGTTGATTGGGATTGGTTCATCAGTCCCGGCTCCTCATACTGAAGCGCCGAATTATCTATACCATATGTCCTTCCTCATTATTGTTTTCCAAACGCACAAAAATACTTGTCAATTGTGGTTCTGAAAGCTTAATCATATAAAAGAGTGAATATCTGGAATTTCATATGCAAATTGTGTAAGTAGTGTATATGGACTCACCTCCAATGTTAATTGCAGCATTGCCCGTAGTTTCTAGAAGTTCTGGAGCACCATCACCGCCTTTGATTGCTTGAATTAGTCTTGGCTTAAGAGCGTTTAGATACCTCTAGTGCTCACACTTCTCTGATGAGTTTCAAATCTTTTCCACGCCGGCATCTTCCCCACCTAACCTAGCCTGCGAAGAATTAGCCATTTGAAAGGGGATCACAGAGAACTGGGACGTTAATATGGTATGTGAAAAAAGAAGAAGAAGAAGTGGCTAAATATTTGAAAAATGAAGTAGAAATGTTTGGTGTGCACGTAATTTGATTGCTCTTAATTTGAAGTGGGAATGATCAAGGAAGATGAAGTGATGTAACTTGTCTTCGATGAAATCTCCCTACACATGCTAATCTACTTCAAAATCATTCTGCCTCTGATGATAACTCTTCAAAATATTGTGTGTTTGAGTCCTCGCAATTCAGATTCATGCTGCTTTTCTAGTTTCGATCTAAAACCTACACACATATCTGAAACTTGATAGCAATTTTTAATCTCTTATTGTAATGAATCTCGATAGCATCATGGTTTATAGTGATTTTTCTATTTGGTTTCAATTATTAGTTTTATCAGATATTCAAAAAGTGATTCATGCCCTTGAACAATGATATACCTGAGAAAAGAATCAAACATATCAAGATATGTAGAAAGTTGTTTTCACGAATCTTAAAGAGATTCATCCAACACTTGTTTTATTAATACCTTGTTATTGAGATCAACAATGAAATCGTTTAATATCTCTTCGAAGATCCAAAGGCAGATCTTATATGTTCAGCTCGTCTTCTCCACCCAAGGCAGTCCACCTCTGCCGCTCAAATCTCCTAACTCTTTCTCATGGCCGAGAAAGCAGCTGCCTACGTTTCATCCACCATTCCATATCTCCCTACACCGTATCTGCATTTTCCTTCTCTTGCAAAAACACCTTCAGAAGAAAATAGACGGGTTGTTTAAAAATCTTTTGATTCCATTCAAAACAAAATATCATTTTTAGAGACTTATCTTGCATGGTTTACCTGAATGTTTCCGATCAACAACGTGAAGAGTAATACCCGCTGAGGACCATAATTATGCTGAAAACAAACTAAATGACATGTTTCTAAACATATATACCTTTAAAAAGATGAGAATCGCTTCAGTTCCATCCTTAATGGTCTCCTCTCCAAGAATTGTTCTCAAATTACCATCTGTATAAAACATACATGTTATTAAGGCATGAGACCACTATAAATCAGTCCAAGTGAAGCAGAATGATTACATCTTATACATGTGGATCTTGAAAGGTCCAACCTCTATTCATTCAAAATGGAAAGCATATAATAGTATACTTACACTAATAGTCTAAACTTGTTCCATGATCATCAAACCTGGTACGTATTGTAACAAAAATCGTTCACCATGTTAGTTTTTTATATCCATCTCTCTCAATATTTGCTAATGTTCTTTTGCTCTCTTCCTTGCAAACTCGACACAGTTCTGTGCAAAGCAGAAAACCCGCAAGGAAACTTTATAAGAAAAACCGGTGTAATCAAAAGTCGTGGACCATGAATATAGGGAAATGCTGAAAGCTCTCACCTTGATGGCATATGTATATGAGAACACCATGGCTCCTGATTTATGGAAAGAAACCATTTGATCCAAGGAGTCTAAAATGACAATCAATGGAGAGTGTCCATGATCGATTTTTCTTCAGTTTTCCGATATGCTAGAACGTACGTATTGTGGATTATGAAAGTTGGGGATCGAGTTCTTCAACGTGAGTTTTCTCTTCTCCTTGTTCACTGCTTCTTCCTTCTATGATATCAATGCATTGTCTTGCTCCTCTTCTCCAGTGGGGGCAATATCCTTCCATTGTCGTTCAGAGCAACAACTGGAATTTTCACTGCCAAATAAACATTTCTTACGCATCAGAGGAAGAATTGGTTTGAATATTAAAAAACACATTGTATCGGTAAACGAATTCATACAACTTCTAGGCAAATCACGATTGTGCAGGGAAGAAGATAGATGTTATATCATGACCCAGTACGATTCAGGGTTCTTCAAGGTCGTTCTTTTTCGCTGATTCGAAAAGAAATGTTAACCATTAAAGTTCACAATTTCAATTTTAGCTTCGTTAAAAACTTAGGTGAAGAAGTTCTAGAAGAGCTATGGAACAAACAAAAGGATGAGACTGAATAAAAACTTACAATTCGGAAAGGCACCAACAACAAGAAGCAGAGCAGCGTCATAATATCGGAGCTCCATTGTCATCAAACTTCTTTATCCTGGAAGAGTTGACAGTGTAAACGATAATTTAGCACTTTTGGTAGTTTATGTAGCGTTTAGATTAGGGAATTGGAAAGTTTTGGAGGAGGATATAAAAGGATTGATTCAAAATTGAAAGCTTCTAAAAAATGGCATAGAAGTTGAGAGGAATACAGAGAAACGAATCTAATGGGATATGAATCATCATGAATAAAGGTTTTCTTCTTTAATATCGAAACAATAAGATGGTAATGTTAATTAGATTTACTTAAACTAATAAGAGGCTGACGTGGCTTGATTTAAGAATAGCTTATTTTGGATGAGGTGAATAGTCTCAATGGTTTGAAATAGCTCTTTTTTATTAGTTAGACTCTTATAACTTTTTCTTCGATGAGAAAACATGTAATGTTGACCCCAACATCATTTATAAGTTTACTTTAGAAAACAATTCACGAGAACAAGAAACGAACAAACCATATTTTTTCCTTTATTTCAACTGATTCTCTCATCCAACATAAATCTCTAAATACAAACGAACTAAACCGGAAATAGAGATTGCCAAAAGAACACAACCGAACCGAAACAGATAATAAAATCTCTAAAAGAAAAAGAAAAGAAGACGTCGATCAGCTCAACTATAACAACAACACACTGATCTTTAAAATTCCCCTGCATCGTTTTAGAGAACTCAACTTCAGACAAAACTACTTTGTACATGAGCCAATGTGACAAAAAGAGAGAGAGAGAGGAGTTACTTGATCATTTGGTGTTGTTCTTGATCTCTAGAGACTTTAATTGCTACTTCTCTCACCAGCCCTGAGTTGATGAACTCAAAATTTAAGAATGATCGGGAAAAAAAGCATCGAGAAAAGACTGTATGTAGCATTGACTATTAAGTGTGAAAGTCTTTAATATTGACTAATCTATATTTACATGTCAAACTCATACCGGCATATCTTCGGCAGAAACACCCCCACCAGCATCTCTATTAGATCCATCTCCACTCTTTCCTGATCCCTTATTATCACCCTGTCATAATTTCACAAAAATATGTTAGACGCCAATGGGCAACACTATCATGGAACTTCTCTTTGGAAGGGTAAAATATAAAGTTGAAATGAAGTATGGCATTGTTTACCTCCAACTGCATCACCATGATTGTTTAAGCAACCATACATACAAAGGCAATGAAAAGAACCAAATTAGACTTGCATAAGTAGCTAAAGCTTAAAAGAGCCAACGCATCATGAGAGTACAGTTATCACCAGAACATATCGAAGAGAGTAGGAAGAAATTCTAACACGGTAAGTTTCGATGTTTTACCGAACAACAACGAATGCGTTGTAAATACAACAAAATGAGGGAAAGGAGGTGAAAGCAACATACCTCCCTGTACCTAGCTAGGTAAACCTTCAAGGGTTCAAGGTAATCCTCAAATCCTAAAGTTGCCATTGCCCACAACAAATCCTCACCATTCACAGTTTTCCTTTTCTCTTTCTGACACCTATCGCTCGCCCTGAATTAGCAAATACATTCAAGATCAAAATCAACACAAGACAAGCAAAAGAGCCTTAAGTATGGTTGGAGAAGCTAAGGCCAAAGCTAATCTAAGACTGATTCAGGGGAAAGGTTTGACATTTCGTGAAAATGATACATCAAATGGCGAAAAGTCGAGAGATTGATTGGTGGGTCTTGGAGAAAAAACATTACTCGCTAGTGATGAAGCTGATGAACTCAGAGACGCATTCTTGGACAGTGTCTTTAGCATCTTTACCAATTTTACCGTTGGGAGGTAAAGCCTTCTTCATGATCCTACTGATATTAGCTATTGGAAGGTAACGGTCTTGTTCCCTAACCAAGCCGCCGCTTTCTCCACCGTCTCCAGTCGGGCTTGAAGGCGTATCCGCCATTCTCTGCAGAGAACATAAGACAAAATATTCAAATCAATCGTTAGGAATCGCCAACATGGTCGAAGAACTAAAAAAGAATTTGGAAAATGGCGTACAGATTCGGAGATGTGGAAACCCTAAAAGAATTTGGAATTTAGGATTTGTTAGGGCTTTAGAGGAGAAGCAGCTTTTCTAGGCGACTCCTGTAAATTACGATTTACACTATTTCTTGCGATCTTTAGCCAAAAAGATTTAACTTAAAACGAAACCATTATTGACGATTAGTAGGACTAGAATGGTATTTAGAAGATTATTAAAAAACTAATGGAACAATTTGATAACAAAGACTTTTAGATAACAAAAGTTTTGTCTCACTCTTTTTTCCTATACAAGACAAATATGTGAAGGTCCCCCTCACGTAAAGATCCTCCGGTAGTATGTGTACTAATAATTTTTGTTTATGATTATTTGATACAAATACTGTGAATATTTTTTGCTTTACATATACAGCATATGCTTCTCAACAATGTATGGTTGTTTTGTACAAAGTCTTTAGAGCATCTCCATACGTGAGACTCTCCAAAAATCCTTGACTATTCATGGATCTCACCATTTCTGATTAAAAAAAAAACAAAAAAAAACAAAATTTTTAACCAATCGCGGATCGCCACGTGTCGTGGGATCCGCGAAAATAGTTAAGGATTGATCTTTAACCAAACATTTTTAGGACTCCAAAGTCCAAAAATCCTTAACTATTCATGGATGGGACACATGAATAGTTAAGGATTTTTGAACTAAAGACTACGGATGGAGATGCTCTTAGTACACATTAATTCCTTTCTTGTATCGTCCTTTTGTATTTAAGGTTGTTTGGTTCCGTCTTTTTGGTCTTTCGCTCCAAAGAGCCTACTATGTCCTACCAGCTTTGTATTCTGCTCATGGTTTAATCATATAACATTAGATGAAAAAAAACAGCTAATCCGAATTAGTTTCTTTACCGGGTCGTGATCGAACCGGTGGGCTAAGATTTGACTTGCCCGAAAGCTCAACACCCCTAAACAATAGAGACTGGAGATGTTAAATGCCTGATATATCCAGCTTTGCATAAGTAGTAAACACACAACATTTGCTGTTTTTTTGGTTTGTCTTTTATTCCACATGATATGTTTCTTTCTGATAGTTATATTTGTTCAAACAATCATTTCACCACCTTCCATAATTATACACACCTTCCTTCACTTTTGACTCCACTCCATTCTTTAGGTTTCAAATCCTGATCCTGTAAGTCATCAAATCCAAAAACCTGTGATCATTCACCATTTTTGCAAATGGACTCATACAGTAGATTGTATGTAACCAAACACAGTTATTACCGCCTCATTTCACCCTTGTGGTTTGTTCTTTCTGTCTGCACGGTTCCAGTGTGGAATAGTTTCATAACCATTGCAGCTGGTTGGGACAAATGGGTTCACCTGTTCGGGCAAGCGATTGGATAGGGAAACAACATTCTGTGGGAGAGGCACCTTGGTCGAATTTTTCAATCCAATATCGCCCACCGGACTAATATTTAAAGGAGCAGCCGTGCTGTTTGCAAAGTTGTTCTCTAGTCTTTGATTCGGAATCATACCGGGAGTGATATTTGGGTTTGCTGGTTTCAGTGTGTGATTCAGATTTGGCTGTGAAGAATCCATTGCTGTTCTATTGAATGTTATGCTGTTTGGTCTTGCCAAAAGCAAAGGATTCACTCCTGTCACTCTTTTCACAGTTTCCTCTGCCATTTTCACCTACACAAGTTTTCTCAGATCATAAACTTAAAGGCTTAAAGAAGTGCAGTATGAACATCGCAATGGGCATCCTCACAGAGAGAGATTCTGAAGTGAATGAATCTGAGAAATCTTTACCTTCGTTCTCAGTGTTTCGATATCAGCTTTTAAGATTCTGTTATCAACAGCAGCCGTATCATACTTCTGATTCATGTCACTAAGACGCTTAAGCAAAGTTGAATGCTCCGCCCGTAATTGGCCGACCTACAAAACGATAAAACACTGGTATAAACCATCGTAAGACTGCCAAACAGAAAGACACCACTAAGTAATGTCTCCATGCATGAGCAACTACTGCAAGGCCAAGGCAGGACCTGTGTATCAAGCTCGTTCATTTGTTCTTGCTTTCTTCTTCTAGAGCGCCTAGCAGATTCTCGATTTGAAAGCATCCTGAGGAATTAACAACTACCACATCAAGAAGGCCTTAAGAAGAGATAGAAAGTACGTTCGACGATTACATGTATTCCACACTAAATCTTGGACAGTTCAGATAAATAATCAACAGCTGGATACGATAATAAAGAGAGAGATAAACCCTTCTAAGAGATAATAAAAAGTTCAAGATCGGTACCTCCTAGCACGTTTTACATCAATAGGATCAGCATTCCCTGTAGTTTCAGTGTCTCCATCGAGATCTTCTTCATCAGAATAATCTCTTGATGAACCACCACTGGTAGCTTGCTTGACCTGACTATCTGGTTTATGCTCAGTGCCTAATGAAGAAGCAGCGCTAACGGATGACATTTGTGCCACAACAGGACCTAAATTATTAGAGTAAAGGGTCAATTTTCAATCAGCTAGCGAACACTTCTTTCAAAAGGAAAAGGGTTCAGGCACAATGCTACAAACAGAAAGTAGGATCCAGACTCATACGACATAGCACAACGAAAGAGATGTGAAGTTGACAAACCTTGACTCTGAGATCTGATCGGAGGAGCCTGCTTTGTATTACTAGACGAGGTACTTGAATCCTCTGGCTTCACAGTAGCCACCTGCGAGAAAATCAACAATCAAAAATAAATGATTCAAATCAAAAATTGTTCTTCATCAACATGCTTTTTGAGTATGAAAAACGAAAGAGATGGATCAAAGACGAACACGACGAGCAACGGCAGCGCAAGCGAGATGGAGCTTGCTTTTGAGAATCTCTTGGTATTGTTTAGGATCTATCTCATCAGAAGACGGCGGCGCAAGACGGCGATCGTTTTGTGGCTTTTGTATCTCGACGACATCAGCGACGGTGTCAGCAGACGCAGTTTCTTCTGGTCTCTCAACGGACGGCTCAGATCGGAGCTTCTGCGAAATCGGCCGTCGTCGGATTGGATTATCCGCCGGTGAAGATGAGGAATTGGAACTCCCGGCCGGAACAGACATCTCTTCGAGAAGCTTCTGGAAGGCCCACTCCGATTGACTTCTAATCATCCCATCTCCCGATGCCGGAGCCGGAGACGGAGCCGGAGGTGACCAGAAAGAATCGGTCAAATCTTCGACGGAGAAAACGCTATTCATCGCTCTTAATCTCTTGAGATTTGCGGTCTCTCTGTCTCTCTCCTTTTCTTAATCGTTCTTGGCTCTCTCCTCTCGATGTTTCCAAGTGGATGCGAGAATCATAGTTGACCTGCCTAATAGTCAAATTTATTACGTGGCACTAAATTATTGGAGAATAATGGCCTACATGTTCCTTTTGAAGTGATGTGTGTGACGCAGTGATTGGCTGAAAATATTATCCGAAACCAAGATCCGACTACGTGGAAGGTTATAAAGTCCGCGCGAGTAACAAATTAACGGATCCAGATAAATAATAGCTTATGTAAATTTAAGCCTTTGGACCGATTGAAATATGCAAGGCCATCTCCATCGGTGAACCTCCTATGGGGTTCACCAAAAAAAAAAAATTAATTTTTTCACCACGTGGCGAACTCTTCATTTGAGAGGTTCATGGAAGAAAGCTTGAGTGAGTTTGTGAGAGATAGGGTTCATGGGGAGAAGTGTTTTTTTTTCTTGGTTTTAGTGTGAACCCCCATCATAAACCTATGATGAGGGTGCCCTAACTACAATTAGGTCCACCCTCACTTTAAACCCAAATCTCCTAAAACTTATTATAAAATTTTTATTTAAGCTAAATTTAAGTTCTAAAACCTAAAAGGTTGTATTGAAACCGTGGTTTAGAGTGGTTTCTATTAAATATAAATTTTTTTGTTATTGAAACAAGAATTTTAATATTTTTTTTACAAAATTCACTGGTATTGAAATGATGATTTTAAAATCTATATTCTTTTTTGAACGTCTATTGTATAAAAATTGTTTAACCCAAAACGGAGTCAATAATCCGATACAAGAACATTAAAGCAAATCAAACCAAACAAAAGAAACAGCAAACAGAGAGTGCTTTGTAACTAACGAAGCCAACAAAAAAAAAAACATGAGCCTAGCAACAAGCTCTAAAGGTAAGAAGCATGACGTTGCTAGGCCATTGAATCCTGAATAAGTTTATCTTGTAATCAACTTGGACCACCCAAAGCCAAATAAGATTGGTACCTACCATCTCTTGTAACACTCTTTGCAATTTCTTGGACACAAGAATTAGCTTCGAGACCTTCTAGACATACCTCGCAATCTTCAAAAGAAGCCAAAGTGTTGTGTATCTGAGTCGTCAACGACCGGTACCGCGGCCAAAGTTTCTATTTCAGGATCGCTTACACCGTCCCTTGGCAATCTGAAGCTAATACTTTCGACCAGTGAATGCTTCTCTAGCATGATCTAATACTCGTCCTTCATGATCCCTCACTAACCAAGCTCCACCACTATGTAATATCGCATTTCTCCAATGAGCATTCGCATTACATTTAATCAGACCTTCACTAGGTCGAGACCATCGAACAGCTGAAAGCAGAGACCGAGAGCCATGAACATACACTATTTCATTAACTTGTTTAGCATCAAACCAGGCCTTGACTTCATCAATTATTCGTCTCTTCACCATTTCCACACTATCTCTTTTTCCAGCAAGTAATATAGCATTGTGATGTTTCCATATGTTCCAAACGATCCACGTAATGTTTTGATAAGGAACACCATCTTTGTTATTACTCGACATTAGATTTAACAAGAAGGACATGTTTTCTTCCATTATTTCAGAGAATCCAGCAACAGGGGGTGACTTGAGTTGCAAGGTAAATCTGTTGGGCACCCTCGTAATGGAAAAGGACATGATTGATAGTTTCAGAATCATTTTGGCATAGTTTGCGCCGAGTATCAATGGCCATACCTCTCTTTAGCAACCTTTATGATATCGCTAATGCCCCTGAAATTGAACGCCACCAAAAGAACTTAATCTTTGGCTCTGTATCTAACTTCCAGATTTTCTTTTTTAGCTCAATCTGAATCTTCTCCTGAGGCAATTACTAGTGAAGTGTGAGTCCTGGATTATTCACAGCTAGTCAATGACCGTTTTTAACCGAATATGAGCCATTCTTAGAAAATACCCAAATAAACTTATCTTCAACATCTCCCAGAGGGAGTTTCAAGATACGATCCACGTCAGCAAGTGTGAAAAGCTGAGCAAGAGTGTGCTGGTTCCAGGAACCATAGTGGTCGATTAGAGCATCCACCTTTAGATCAAGGTATATGTGGCCTTGGACTTGTAGTGGTCGCCGAGGTACAAAATCAAAGATCCAATTCTCGGACCATACCTTCGTCCCTCGGGCATTGCCTATGGATTTTATGAGACCTTGCATCAACAATTCTTTCTCATGCGTGATACTCCTCCATGCGTAAGATGGTTTATATCCTTTACCACTCTCTAAAAAAGAAGATGTTGCGTAGTAACGACCCTTGTAAAGACGTGCGAGTAGCGTGCCCGATTCATTGTGAAGTTTCTAATCTTGCTTCACGAGAAGCTTGGTTGAAATCACCCATGTTCCGGAAACCAAGTCCTCCATTCTCTTTTGATTTACATATCTCTTTCCAAGGAATCCAATGAATCTTTCATTTCTTATCACAAGCATTCCACCAAAATTTAGTCATCGCACTAGTGATCTTTTGACATTGATGCTTAGTAAGAAGGAAGCAAAACATCACATACACCGGTAATGCCATCGCGATAGATTTTAAAAGAATCTCTTTTCCTCCAAGAGAGAGGGTCTTCACATACCACTCATTGAGTCTTTTGTTGAGTCTCTCGCCAATGAAGACAAGAAGTTTTTGCTTTGAACCACTAAAACATTCCGGTAAACCAAGATAAGATCCATCACCCCCTTCTTTATCGATTCCCAAGATTTCTGACATTAGCCTTTTCATCATCATATCTATGTTTTTCCAAAGTAATGGCCGACTTTAGGAAGTTAATTTCTTGCCCTGATGCGTCCCATAAAGCTTCAAACATTTCAGGAATTCCGAGCATTCCCGAAGAGTAGTGCGACTTAGAAACAAGCTATCATCCGCAAACAAAAGATGTTGTATCGATGGGCATTTTTTCGTAAGGCTCATACCTGTGATACGACCATCATTTTATGCTTTGTTCATAACATGAACCAATGCTTCCACACAAAGAATAAAGAGAAAAGGCGATAACGGATCCTTTTGGCGTAAACCTCTTTTCGGAACAATATGACCATGTTCTTGTCCATTCAATAAAACTGTATACTTGATCGACCGTACACATGCCATAGTCCAAGTTATCCATCTTCCATCGAAACCCATATGATTCAGTAACTCTTCTAAGAAGAACCATTCCACTCTATCGTAAGCTTTAGACATATCGGTCTTAATGGCGATAAAGTCATCTTTACATCTCAAATTCGTTCTTAGACCGTGAATCATCTGATGCGCAATGAGCATATTATTTTATATGAGTCTACCTTCTACAAAGGCACCTTGAGTTGGGGAGACTAGCTTTGGCAGGATCCTCTTAAGTCTTGTACACAAAATCTTCGATATTATTTTGTACGTTGTAGAACAAAGACTGATCGGTCTCAAGTCTGTCATGGCTTTCGAATTCTGAGTCTTGGGAAGCAAATATAATTGAGTAAAGTTCCAGATCGGAGAGATCAAGCCATTGACAAAAAAACTCACGCACCTCCTTGATAATATACATATCGGTGATGTTCCAAAAGTTTTGAAAAAATCTAGCTAGAAAACCATCTGCACCTGGACTATTGTTTCCTTTAATTGCCTTTACTGCTTGTCTAATTTCCCCATTAGTAACCCCTTTCACCAGCTCCATATTCATCTTCTGCGTCACCCTCTGTTCAAAACCTTCAAAGAGCTCTATTGGATTTCCTGGTTTTGAGGAACTAAACAGAGTCTTATAGTAATTCACCGCAATTTCACCTTTTTCATTCTCGTCAAAACACTTTGTGCCTTGTTGATCAATGAGCGATTGGATGAAGTTCCTCATTCTTTTTGCTTTGACTTTCCCATGAAAGAAACTTGTATTTTGATCCCCCTCTTTGAGCCATAATATTTTACTACGTGGTTTCCAATACTTTTCTTCCTCTTGTATCGCTTTTGTTAGCTCTTCTTTCAATCGATTTAAAATCATCATATCAGGTGAATGTTTTGCGGATTCCAGATCAAAATCATTGTGAAGTTTATCGATCAAAACTTTAGAGTTTGGCAATGATTTCCTCTTCCACACAGCTAAAGCTTTACGGCAATTCACTATCCGATCAGCAACGTCACCACTTGTACCCGAACCTTGTTTGTTCTAACTCTCCTTAATCACCTTCCTTACGTCATGTTTAACAACCCAACGTTTATCAAAAAAGAAACGGCCTTTCTGTTGCGTTTTTTGTCCCAGAGCCCGTATTATCATCGGGCGATGATCTGAGGTCCATCTCTTAAGGAATTCAGCTTGTGATCTCGGGAATAAAGTAAACCATTCTGCATTACCGAATGCTCTATCTAGACGGAATTGAATCCATACCTTCTCTTTGAGGCCATTTCCTTTGAGTATTTCACGTACTCCCGCCCAAGAAAAAAGTATTACCCTTGTTTGATAACTCTTTAATTCTGCAGTTAGTGATGAAATCACGGAATGAAGCAAAGGTAGATTCTGCACGTAAAGGACCACCAATCTTTTCTGAATTATTCTTGATTTCATTGAAATCACCGACTAACAACCAAGCTGAATCTCTGATTAGGCCAAAGGATTTGATAGCCTCCCATACTTCTGCTCTTCTTTGTCTTATCGGGTCTCCATAGATGAAAGTGATAAAATATACGCTCGACTCAAACTCAACCTTAACGTCGATCCATCGGTTATTTGAAGATATAATCTACACCTTATGTGTATTCCGCCAAAAAAGAGCCAAACCGCCACTAAGGCCAATCGGATCAACCAAGTGTATATGATCGAAGCCCAAGGACCTTTGATGGCTCGAAACATAGTCACTAGAGTTTTTAGTCTCGAGGAGAAATAAGAAGTCCGGGATATGTCAACTACACATATCCTCTAGGCGTTGAAATATCAAGTTGCCTCTCAACCCTTGACAGTTACAAACGAGCGTTGTCATCGGGAATTGGATGGTTTAAGGATAACCATTGAACCTTCCTGTTGTTTTGCAGCTTCCGAAGAGCCCTCAATATCTGTTTCTGCCTTCCTCTTACCATTGAAGTCTATTTCTTGGTCATTTTCTTCCTGAAGAGTAGGACTCACATGAGCTCCTGTCTTTGTATTATTTTTGTTCTTTCGATACCATGTAGTAGTCTTCTTGGAACCACTAGATTTCATAGCTCTGTTTGGAGATTTTTGATCCACACGACCCATTTGAAAAGTTGGGTTGGGACATTGTAACACTTGATTCAAATCGTTGTTAAACACATTACTACTATCATGTATAACATTTTGGATTGAAGACAGGTTGGAACCTTGAATTTCTTTCCCCACCAAAAGCTATGCTCTTCTTTGTAAATTAGCCACCGAAATTTCAGCTAGTGAAGGATTATCTCCCATTCTTTCCCCCCTCTGACTCGGCATATTACTATCATGTACAGTGGTGATAGTAGCTTGATTCACCATCAGATTCTGCTTCTCTCTAAGGTAGTCTTCACTTCTTCTTTGGCTCAATACCTCTGTGTTTTCCGCATTAGCTTCAGTAAAGCGATAGTCAAAGACTCTACTCAGGTGTTTGTTGTTCTGTTTGCTTAGTATTGAACGATCTTCAAGTCTCAAATAAAAACTTTGTGCCTCTCGATCTGTTGATAATTCATCTTACACTTTCTTTATTCTATACTCTCTAATCGCCCATTCCTACGGATCAGCACATATCATATACAACTTCATTTGTTCAAAGACCTCTGGGGCTACTACATTTGGTCGTGGAGAAAACCAAGGAGGAGTCAAGGGAGATAACATCGACATGAGATGATATAATAAGTTATTGTGATGAGCCCTTAGATGGGAAATTGAAACACGCGGCCTTTGTTGTTGAGAAGTAGTCATCGTTTTATGACTAACATTATTCTGCAACAATGGACAATGTTATTTCTCGTGAGAGAGTCATAGGCAGTGAAAACATTTCTTTCTTACTCTCTAATATTCAACCTCCACTTTTACTATGCCACAGTTCGGAATATTGACTCATTTAAAATCCCACGAAGGCTGATTCAAGTCTAAGATCACCAACACTCAAACATGACTCTTTAAGTGTGGCTTATCTGGATCAAATTCAGTCTCCTTGACATGACCAATTTTATTGGCGATTAGCGTAATCTTTTTCAGATTAAAATAGTTCACCGGCAAGTTGTGTAACCGCACCCACAACGGTGCTGTTTGTAGGTAAGACGTTGGAGGATTCTCGACCCATCTGTCTAATACCATTCCCCCATTCATCAAATGTCAAGAATTTGTGCTTCATAACTGTATGTATGTTCGACTCTAGTTCAAAAATGAATTGAAATGTTTCTTTCGATAAAGCTATGCCTCGAACCCTTTCATATATCTTCCAAATTTTCGGCATAATCCTAAGCATTCAGGACATATTTTGACCATCAGGATTTAAGAATCTCCCTATTGAACTTCAATTGTTTTGAGGGAAAGTCGTAAAGCTCTCGTCATCAGGAATATCTATGGGCTCATCTTCTTCTATAGACATCGCCTGCAATGCTTTGTCCAAACACCATCCATAACTAAGAGAAATATGTTGTGTCTTCGCCAAACAACAGTTTTTGGCTACTGAAACTTGCTCTGCTTTCACAAACCTACTACACACCAATCTGAAGAAACACCTCACCTTCACAAGTTTCCTTACGTGAATAAGGCAAATAGTAATCGTGCGGCCATATAAGGCAATAACTGACGATATAATTTGGAATTCTTCCATATTCGAAACCGAGCCGACAAGGAAACATTTCTTTCGGAGAAAAGCTCCACTCAAATAAGGCAAAGGAAAGCCTCTTACTGAGGAAGAGAGTCCTAAGCAAAAATAAAGCATTTCGTGAACTTTTTTGAGATACCTAATGTTATGGTAAAATGTGTATTCAAATCCACTATTATTTTGTAAATATTTTAAGTAATGGATTTTAACTTTTTTATGTGATTTAAGGTGTTTTAGTGGAATTTCCTTGTTAAAAATACAAATAATCAAAATCACATCAAATCATATGGTTTTAAGTGGAATTGCAGAGAATTTCTATAAAAATCACAACGATTATCAGAATTCATCAAAATCTTCTAAAACTCATAAAAAAGTTAATTTTCCGAAATACTCAATTCAATACATCTCCTTAATCTTAAGGAATGTATTGGATCGAGTATTTAGGAAAATTAAATTTTTAGTGAGCTTTTAGAAAATTTTGGTGAATAAGGAATATTGTTGTGATTTTGTTTTTAAAATTTCTGCAATCTCATCTAAAATCATGTGATTTCGAGCTTTGATTTTAAAAAAGAAATTCCACTAAAACACCTTAAAGTCACTAAAAATCAGCCATTTAATTTTTTTTCCAATAACAGTGAATTTGATGTTATATTTTAAAATTACTACTCCGAAACACTTAATTTTGAAAAAAAAATTTAAAATTTTTGTTTGAATAACATGAGATTTCAGATTTTAATACAAATCTCACCAAATCATTTATTTAATACACCCCCTTAAGCTAAGTGGCCGAAAGTATTTTCTTTTTAAAATTATCAACATACAATGCAAGGTCGGTTCTGGACCAAGTCAAATGAGGCTTGGACTTTGGTCCCAACTTTTTAAAAAAAAATCATAAAGAGACTTATGTAGAAATTGGCTCCTGTTTTTAAATATAGAGAAAAAACCTTTGAAAAAGTTTTTGTCTTAGAGCAGCTACAACGATAGATACTTAACCAAATTTTTAATAAAAATTAATATAATAAAGGTGAGACCCGCTAAAAAATAAGAATCAGATCGATTTCTTACACTGTTTGCGGGGTCCACTGACACGTAGCGGTCCGCGATTGGTCGGTTATATATTTTTTTTTAATTGAATGAAAAAAAGAAAGAAAAATCCCCCCCCCCAAATTGTCGGAATCGGCCCAGACACAATACTATATAGAATGATTTATTCAATGTAGTTATGTGATGATGCGCAAAGTAAGTGAAACTCTTCAAAAGTTAACATTGAAAACCTCCGGCTGACGGTTGTCGGTACGAATTCCTTTTGTTTTTGTTCCGCCTCCAAAAATTGGTGCGTGGAATAAATAATAAATAATGTTCAATTAATTTGGTGACTTTTCCGTCTTTTACGACACAAATGCGACATAGTTCAATTTATTTTCGGTTTGGTATCTAGATTTATAGTTAGAAAGTTTAGATTTAAGTTGAATTTTTTCCGATCTTGAACCAGACAAATATGGGCATTCTTTTTCTCTCTTTCTTTCTGATTTGATTTTCCAGTTTGCCATACTCTACAAAATTACTCTCTCACAGAATAGATCTCATTGTCTTGCTTTTGAAAATTGTGTAAGACAAGTTAGAATGGACGTTGTTAATCAATAATAGGACATGAATCTAATCCAAAGAAAGAGATCCTTTCTCATTAAATTAAAAAAGTTTCAAAAGAAAAAGCTAGTGTTTAACCAATCATTATTTTTTTTTAATACAATTCAAATAAAAATAATCCGTCAACCATTTAGCACCAAGTTGTTTTATTAAAACTAGGGGATATTCCGCGCTACGCGCGGATTGTTCCTCCAAGTTAATAGATTACAATGTAATAGTGTGTAAAGTAGGCGAGAGGGATGCTCATAGTGTCTTTGATTCCTTTTGTTCGAAACGCGATGAATGAGGCTTTGAGTGAAAATTTAAGGAGTATATGCACATGGTTGACCATGGTTGCGAGGTGAGTATGCTTTAATCGTAGTTGTAATTGAAAGTTAAACCTAAATTCCATAAGTTGTACACCTCCATGCCTAACTGGAAAACATGCATTCGTGTTGAACCGTGCAATGATTCTTTAGACTTTTGAATCCCAAAATTGTTTTTAAGTTTGTTTTAAATTTGATTTCGCTAGGCCGAGGTCAGAGTTTAACGTTGAAGATTTCTTCCCAAAGTTAATGTTCTCGATCATAGAACCGAACTGATTGGCTACTTGATGAAGTCCGAGGAGTTTAACAAAAGATATTGATATTTAACTTTTACAAGTGTTGTTCTTTTAGATTGTACTTAGTCGGTACTTTTTCTCCTACTGTTTTTGTATATCTGTACTTAATGATCTAAATCTCATATTTATAGTAGTTCAAGATCTACAGTAATCTTGATTTGAATAAAATTATAAACCGAGGTGGAATCCACGTGTCGTCTTCAAACTTATTCCTGTCTTCTCCTTGCATGCATCGGTCGTGCTGGATACCGAGGCCTCTGCATTTACTCCACGTGTCTTCCTCTCAGCAGTCTGGACCGAGGAAGTGCGCTTCATTAAATGCTCATCAAATCTCTCTCCAACTCATGCATTAAATGTTGTCGGCCATGACCTTGGCCGAATATTGGGCCGAGGTCACGGGCCTGAGAATGACGAAATAAACTCTGATGGGCCTTCAATATTTTCTTGACCCAATTAGTCTTTTTTCTGGGCTTGGTTCTCGTGAACCTGGCCCAGGTCCAACAATTCGAGTATAAATAATTTGCACTTCTTGCACATAGTAGATAATGCAAGCTTGTACAATATTATTTTTCCACTGAATTATTCATATTCCAAAGGAGATTGTGTCCTTGAATCATGACAACATAACAAATGCACGTTTTGGCATAGATTCTTAAGTCCAACAGCGACAACTTTATGCACATGAGATCTATGAAACTGAATCTTATAGCTAGTGCATTTGGCCGTGAATTAAGTTCAGAATTTATCAATCCCCATTACCATGTGTACACATCATAATCTACCTTCCATATAAGCAAAGGTTGTTGTTTTATTGTTATTAGTATAAACCGCATTGCATTTTTTCTTTGGTGTAAAAAATTCCTTTAGATCCGAGTTGCTTGTGCTACAGTCGAAAGTGTGTGTGATACCCAAATTCGAGCCTCTTTACACTACGCAGCCACGACGAACCTACAGACTGTGAACAATGGTTCCACTGTCTCAAAGTCTTTTGTTAAAATCATTGACTTCTACTTTTGTAATCAGCTAAAGAGGTTACCTCTCTTTAATAATCGACTTCTTTCTTTACGCTTCAAGTTACCCTATTATTTCCCTCTTCTTTTGTGTAGAAATTTAGTTTCTTAAAATTCTAAAA